>BQNB010063151.1:0-35796 GCA_026074375.1 Tanacetum coccineum
CGATACTACGAATGGGTAGCACAGAATTACGACTTTAACATTAAAACCACAAAGTATGTAGACCCATACGACTCTCACCATGAAAAATCCCACGACTATGATAACATACCAAATGACACTTTACGCATAAACACCTACTTCCCTGACGTCCCCCAAACACAACTTAAAAAACCACGTCTTAGGGATAATTTATTTAAAGAATGGGAAAAGAAAACTTTGATTTTGAAGGTAACTTTGAAAGGACAAGGGATAACCCATACTCTAGGAATTTTAAGGTATACAAGGAAGAGTTTGACGATGAGATTAAGCAGTTGGAAAATGAATATGAGTTAAAAGCAGGAAGAAAAAGATATGCCTTGGAAGAAGTATGGGAGAAATGCGAAAAGTTTCATGATTCAACCAAACTATGGTATGATAAAGGATTTGAGGAAGAAGAGCTATAGCAAAATGGAATAGAAGAGATGGACTACACACCTCTGTTGGTTAAAAGTGAAACTTTTGAAGTTCATCGATACACATTCAAAAATAGGAAAAGTTTCATAAGCATAACTAAAAAAATCAAAGACATCCTTACATTAGGAAGAGTTAACAGATCTAAATTCATTGAAAAAACTAGGAGGGAGATGGACGAAGAAGGAGGAGCCACTAGGAAAACATAGAGGTAGGATGAGTCTAACTTAAAGACTCGGTAATATACAAAAGTGCTTATTGGGAGACAACCCGTCTTTAATTAATAAAATGCATTTAGGAGTTTGAATTATAGTAGGTTTTTGTTGGTTTCTCACTTTATTTTGTAGGTTCTCTCTACAAAGAAATGGAATTTGAGGTCTCCTTGACTCGTTTTCATGTGGTAGAAAGGTTCTGTATAGGCATAACCACAAAGGTTACACCATAACAGATATCATTATGGCAAAATGTCCTGCATTAGTTGCACCGTAACCTTTTTGTTCAAAATTTCAAAATTTTAAAACCACATGTTTACACCGTAACCAAACCCATGGTTACGTCGTAAAACCCTTTCTGAAAAACTAAAATAAGTTTGAAACCTTTTCAAAAGCCGTGTACAAGTAAATGAATTTTGTGGGTATGTTCTCTAGAAACCCTCACGAGACTTCACTCATCCACTTGGGGCACCAAGTGGTTTAAAAGGCTTGTTGCATATGCTAAATGCAACCGTGATTCCTACGAAAGTAAGTTAGATTGTAGCGTATATTTATCCATGGCAATGTTTAATGCTCTTTGTAGTTAGTGATTTCAGGAGAAACGAATGTTGTTCTTAGACACTTTGCAAGAAGTCAACTATTGCTATACACACAATTTATTCTCTACACACCTTTTCTACAAAATCAATTAAACAACACTAAATTCATAAATTCATAACTTTAAAATTCCACCAATTTACCAATTCAAATCCATTTTCATTTAAACCCCCCCCCCCACCCCCCCATATATGTTTTTAACCCCCCCCCCTTTTATCTACAAAAAAACCACTCAGTGGATTGGGGATGGGAGTAGAATTACACTTGAATCCTTAGTTGCCTTCGATTCCTAGTTTTTTTTGAAAAATGGTGCCAATTTTAAAATTTTTGACATGTTTTTCTTACTAAACTAGAATAAATCTTTGCCTAGCACATTATTATTCTATAATTAATTTGGTGAGATTAAGCCTAATATTCGGTTTTCATCTATTATACATAAAATTTACCAAATACATGAGAGTGCCGGTAGTATTGTAGACTTTAGAACTTGGCCTGTACATCTTGTTTAGACCTAATTGGTTAGTTGGATTGAGTAGACTGTGCAAAGGATATATTTTAAGAAAATCCCCTTAATAAAAGCCTATGTGTATGTGTGTTTATCGGCTTGTCACACTGACTTGTTGACCTCCCCATGTAAAACCCTAGTTGCGCTCACTACCAGTGTAAGATACCCCTAGATCACCTTGTCAAGCCAATCCTGTTTAAACCCTATATGTTTCATTACACCATTTTACCTTAGCCTACCCTGTAGTCTTTATTTTCTTTGTGTTGAAATCTCTGGCTATTTAAGTCCATGGTTCGGGGGAATAGGAACGAGAATTTTATGCATTCATGGAAGACTAATCAGTTATGATCTATAAAGACCTCCTATGTCATCACTTTCAACGTTGTTCATCTCAAGTGGAGGGGGGGTGTGCGTATAATATCAAATGCTGCAGGGACAATAATAAAAAGATATAAACTCCTGTAGCATTTGCATGTTTTATCCATGAAGAAAAGAGGGTGCAAATAAAAAGCCACCCATGTGCTCAAAAATGTGAAGATGGTCCAAAATAAGTTAAAAATTATGGAGCTAGTAGCCCATTATTGCACCAAGCCATCTCAACAAATATGAAGAAAGAATGGAGCTATAGTAGCCTATTATCGAAAGATCATGTTTTCGAACCGGACTCTTGGACCTTGGTTATGGACAGTTTAGCTTAGTTAATGGACAGCCTTAGATCATTTAGACTATTGTTTCGTGTTTTATCTTAACACCATTAAAGTGTATCCCTTGTCTATCCTAACCCTTTATATCACCAATTAACCAAATGTCACCACATGTTGCCTTGAGATGGTTTAGACCACTAATTCTAGTTGGTGGAGGACTTGTGTAGTTTCATGCTTATGATAGAAAAACATATACTATGTCTATGGCAATTTTTGAGTTTCCACCCCAAAATTAAACACTTAGATTAGTAACGAGAGTTGAGTGTTTTTTATCCCCTTTTCATAACGTGTTCGGCTCTAATGTTTTCTAGCATAAGTAACTTATAGATTCATTTCTTCAAGTTAAATTAGGGAAATCTTTTTATGAATTATTCTAACCGGTTCTACATAAGGGCAAATAGAAGTCAAGTGGGGGATATTTGATAACATCAAATAGTTAATATATTTTAATAACACATTTTCATGTGTTAAAAATGCTTACAAATATGTTATTAATGTATGAAAATGCTACTTAATTGTTTATTATTAGTTTTCAGGGACCAAGTGAGCATTTTAGCAAAACACAGGGGATTTGGACATGAAATGCACAAAAGTGAAGAGTCCAAGGCAGTTTATGACGTAACAACCCTGAAGAATTACGCTGTAACATACTCCAACAAATAAATGAGTCATTACACACTTTACGGCGTAAAGCCTCTCCTACCTTTTCGCCACAACATTTCAAATTTTCCAAGAGGATGATTTATCTGAGTAGCATTACGGGGTAACTATAGGCGAACAATTGGTTTATGCACGTAAACATCCATTTATGCTAGATGATTGGATGCTTACGTACTTAGCAAAGATTCGGTGTAAAACATCTCTAAGGGTTCGCCGTAAACATTTCGAAGCCTATAATAGAGCGCTCTTCCGGCTCATTCAGCATCAATCATTCCACCAACTCTACACATGTTTAAGGGGTAAACAAAACCCTCAGGTTTGATCAGCATTTCATCAAAGTCTAAGGGAGAAGTTCACTATACACAATTATTGTATTTAATCGTTCATTTCATCCTCTGTAAGAATTATGATGATTCAATCCATGTTTTTATTCATTAATTCTTGCATTGTTGTTACCATGAGCGGCTAAGCACTCCTAGTGCTGGCCTAACCATGTATCTACTATTGTTATGATTATGATTTCCTGTTCAATTATGGTTTTGTTAGATATCCTTATAGCCTTTCATTGATCCTCATGTTTTGGTAGTATAAAGGGTTTTCGGCTTAGATTATTGTTTAATCCTGATATTAGACTTACCATGTTGAACTTGGGATTAGTGGGGTACTAGGGTAGCTTGACATCTATCCCTAGTGTAGGAATTAACCAGATTACCGCCTTTGTCACATTAAATACTTAAAAAGTATGGGAACTCTTTCAGAGAGGGTTAATAATCGGTTTAGATTATAGATTGGTCTTAAGGGTAGTTGGAATTTAACCACTGCAAGCTTGGATGCCCTGCTCGTGTGATCGTAGGGGAATGTGGGATCGCAGAGTAAGTATAGGACAAACCTCAAATGAAAATTCGGGTTTGTCGACATTAGAACCACTAATAAAACTTATAATTGAACATTGCACAGGAAAATGTAATCGTATCATTGGTAGTGAAATGGTTAGGTTAGCACGCCTTTCTCCCTGAATTCTTCTATCTATTTACTTTATTGCATTTACTTTTCGTAGTTCTTAAAATCAAACCCAAAAACATTTTCAAATCGTGACAATAATCAAATTAAACTATTTAATCTTAGCTCTTGGGACGACCTCGGATTTACCAAACTACTGCACTACATACGACCGGGTTCTCTGCCCGTTAGTGCGTGTATCGTTAAACGAGTTTTATAAATTTAAAATTTGATAAAATATTATTTAAAACAATTTACGCATTATAATTCCTTTGGGAGACTAGTAATTGTTTGTTTTAATTTGTTTGAGCGACTTTTAGATGATGATTTAACTATGTATCAACCAACCCCTAGTACAACTCTGTCAATATACATTTATGTTTCTTTGATCCAAACAAGAACCCTTGGGAGACTTGTACTTGTTTGATATATACTGTTAGGGCGACCTATTGAACCCCCTATTAACTAAGTTTCAACCAACCACTAGTACAACTATGTGAATACACATTTATTTTTATTTGATCCTTGTCAAACAAGTACTTGTATGTGATTAACCATTGGTGACTGAATGAATCATCAATACTAACATTAACCTTTTTGGATTTGGAAAACTCTATTTAATGTTTAAAAAACACAGTTTATAATAAACTTTGAATTCTCTTTTTTAGCTATGAAATTTAAGGTAACTTTGGTGTATCAATCATCTATTAACGTATCTTAAAAAAAAATTGACATCATTGACAGTTCTGTCATTTCTTCATATTACAAAAATGGTTCCGAAACCTTCAAGGGTAAGGCCGACGATGACTTAGGATTCTTCGTGAATGAAGTTTGTTCCAAAAATGACATGGTGCAGAAACTATTGATCAAAATTAAGAGTCATATGTTAGAGGTAAAGCCTATTGTCCCTTGTAATGATTTCGATCTTAATGTTTCGTTATTTCCAGCAGAACCAGTTAATCAAATACCTATTATACCACAACGGCAGACAAACACATTTGAGAATATGCCTATTCCCCACCTCTACCAGAACCATATATTAAAAAACCACACGGGAATTTCCATGTTATTTCACTTACCACTGAATTTGATGATAAAACCGAATGAATGCTTTTTATTGATAAAAAAATCATTAGAGGAAGGCTTTGAATATAAGGTTATAAAATCTTGTCCCATCAGGTACAGTGTTAAATGTGTGCAACCAGGTTGCAATTAGAATGTATACACCTGTAAGCTTAACCATTGTAGTACTTTTGTAGTATCACACTGCAACGACAACCACACATGTTCGAAAACTCAAATGAACCCTAATCATCGTAATGCCACAATGAAATTATTGGGTCATTTACCTTTTATGAAAAGGAGAGATGGCAACAGGATCTATAAGGTTAAGGACATACAACGTGATTTGGCTATTGATTAGAATATTGATGTATCTTACAAACGGGCATGGGGGTTAAACATATTGCACTATATATGTTGAATGGCAGTCATGAAGATTCGTTTGCTCAGTTGTCGTATTATTGCCATACTTTAAAGTTGGCAAATGAAGGAACTGTGACACACATTAAGACCGATGAAAATGGTCGATTTGAGATGGTATTCGTCTGTTTTGGTTTTGCGGTACGTATTATTATTTTACTTACGGTTTCTAATATTTTTTGTTCTTTGTTTATTATTTTAAAATATTAAAAATAATATGTTTTGTTTGATGAAATAGATAAGAAGTTTCATTCGCTATATGCGGCCATTGATAATAATTGATGCCGCGCATCTAAAAGGAAGATGCAAAGAAACAAATCTGGTAGCAGTGGGAATGGATGGCAACAACCAGATTGTACCAATTGCTATGGGTGTGACTCAAGGCCAGACTGGCGCATTGCGGACATGGTTTCTGACCTGAAAGAGTGCATTGGTGAGGTTCCTAATATGTGCATCATATCTGACAGACATCCATCAATCAACCATGCCTGTAAAACGGTTTTTAGTAATTCATTTCAAGGTTAGGTTGATCGACATTTGATGATGAATTGCAACTTTAAAGGCAAAAAGGTTAGGCGATTACACTGGAAGACATGCAAAGCTTACACCACACAAGATTTTGATAGATTAATTTCTGTATTTCGTGAATATAGACCGGAAGGTGTAAAGAAACTGGAGACGGCAGGTTTTGAAAAATGGTCTAGAGCTTATTGCCTTGCAAATCGCTACAACTACATGACTTCGAACAGTGTAGAATCGGTTAATTCTTTGTGTAGGATTGTTCAAAAACTGCCGGTAACGAGGCTAATAGAGTACTTTAGAGATTTGCTACAACGATGGTATTGTGATAAACGACACAAATATGAAGGTATATTTTTTTAAGTTCTGTTTACATACATTTACCTATCACTTAATGTTTGAAAAAAGAATCGTATGGTATTTTTGTAATTCAGATGCACCAGCGGACGAGTTAACTCCTTGGGCAGCCGCAAAAGTCAAGTACAGAATGCTAAAGAGCACGAATTGGAAGGTCAACGGCATTGATTCGATGAGAATGTACCAAGTTATTAAAAACCAAGCACTACATCAGGTCAATTTTATCAACTTCAGCAGCACTTGTCGGAAGTGGCAACTTTCTGGTTTACCATGCGGACATGTTTGCGTTGTTTCTCGACATTGTGATTTAAGTAACTGTAACTTATGGGCACAAGCATGGTTTATGAAAACCACACTAAAAGCTACATACCAAGAACTTGTGTATCCGTTAAAAGATGTGTCAATGTGGGAAGCTCAAAATGATTTGCAACAGGTCTTGTTGGATTATGGTAGTTGGATGCGCACACATACGACTAGAAGTGTGTGAGCCTATTGGGGGCACACACGTTAAAACATTTAGAGTACGTTTGTAAATTCACATACGTTTCTATGTAAACCGTTCGAACCTTAAACGACTAGACAAGATTCTTAATGTGTCCTAACAAGCTAGCCAGCTATTAGGAAGGTTCTAAGGGTTGTCTAGGTTCGTTGGATCTTATGGATAAAGAGAAGGAAGTTGGTGATAAGTTTTGGTGTTATGATAAGACTAAAACTCATGGTCTTTTAGTCTTATCATGAGTAGATATATGGGACTATAAAATCTCCCTTTCCTAGCTCATTTTGGACGACGGGAAAAATAAAAAACAGATCACAACACACATTGAAAGGATACTCGTCCCACACATATTACATACGACACTGTTATTAAATCACTTTGCACCACCAGTTGCATGCAAATGTCACTAAGCTATTAAATAAATCTAATGGTTTTATATTTATTCTAGTTGTTTTGGAATAACAGTATACAGTAGATATTGTTGCTTGAAATATTGTATTATCCATGTATGCATGTATGAGTTGCATCCATACAGTATATATATAATTTCATCCACCAATTATAAATTGTTCCTTCTCTTGTTTCGGTACAAAACACACTCTATTTAGAGTTTCGGTTTTCGGTTCAAGAAACAAAAAAATAACACTTGGTGTTTGAGACACGTGAAATAACGACTAGCATCGTGACGTACTTGTTTGACGTGTTTGTGTGAGCACTCGTAGAGGTGACAATTTAGTCATTTTGTTTCATGACATTTGCGGGTGACAACAAGGGTATGTATTCTATTTATTTTTCATGTCCCTTATTGTGTGTGTATGTATGTTAATTATATATGCTAGACTAGATCTATCCGCTGCGTACTCGTAAGAGTTAAATTGGTTAACTTGATTGTTAAATTCCAACAGGTCTTACCACCATTAATTGTGAAACCACAAGCTGAAAGACCCAAAAATACCGATCGTATACTCTCAAGAGGGGAGGCGCCCTCCTTAGCTGGATGTAGTAAGTGTAGCATCAGAGGACACAACCGAAATGCTTGTAATCAACCATTGCGAAGTCAAAAAGTAAGAAATTTTTAAAATTTTATTTATTCTTAATCCATGTCAATTTTTTTGTATAAAACAGTTTGAAAACATTGGCATGAAAAGCAGACCCAGAAACGCAGGTCATACAATAAAGGAGCGACGCAGGAGCACTTAACCAGTGAAGCACTTCGGGACGAAGAGCGGTTGAGGAACGGCAGGATTTACCAGGACTGGATTGATGTTGTCCACCTAGAGGTACTTATATTTAACAACTACACAATACGTATTGATGTCCTACTATAATCTATCGTCATTGTAACTATAATACATTTTCACAGCCAAAGACATCTCGCAGGCGAAGGTCAACTAATTATTCATGTCCACCGCAAATGGATACAGAAGTTATACCTGTACCGCAAATGGCAAGTGTAGATGCAAGGGGAATAGACGTGGGGGATCATCCAGCACAGTGGATGCAATATTCATACAATCCTATAATAGACTTCAATTCATAGCCGTCATCTTCAAATCATAATATGTTTGACCAGCCTGCAGGGGATTCGTCATTTGGATGATTTGGATGATTTGTAGTTTGTCGTATTAATAATGATGGGTGTGCTTTGTTATATATTCCTATGATATGAAATTGCTTTACTTTTATCAACATCCAAAATGATGTTTCTACATAAGAACATCCATATATATAGCATTTATATATAACATTCTTACATTGCTGCAAATAATAATAATCAAACATTAAGCATTATGGAACATATTAAATAGTAAACGAACAACATGAACACCATTTTAAAGTTTCTTCATCGCTGAAACAAATTCATTTTTTTTCTAACTGCCGCAAATGTGCTTCGTTGATCTGCATCATTAGTTGATGACGGATTTCCTTCTTGCGATGTTGCAGTTCTTGGAAAAGAGTTAAGTCTTTCCATGCTTGCATATTCATTGTCGTTTTTAGTCTGACTAAGACCACCCACATAAGAGCATAGTTCAAAGATTTATCGGCATCTTTGATTTCTTTAAGATAAACTTCGGTTGCTGGAACTTCCGTCTGATAGTTGCTTGATGACTTTTCAGCCATTGTTAATCAGATTTATTTAGGCTGTGATTTTTAGTGTAATTGCTTAAAAATATGAATTACACCATCCATTATACAGGTATAAACCGTTATGATATTTTAATAACACCAAGAGTTGTGACTTTGCATTTTTGCAAGTTAAAAAATAGTTACAGGAGTCAACTTTTCATTTGTGCCTTTTCATTTAATTTCCTGTGGGAATATGAGATACTGATCCAGTTTTCGTTTTTTGGTTCACAATATAAACAAAAGTAACCAACTTAAGTTAACATGTTATATAATAGTTTACAAAAATTAAAATATCAAATAAAACTTTGTGAATGACTTAATTTGAACACACAAGATTGACAAAAGTAACTACCAAATACCTACACTGTGTTTATAAGAAAACTTAGCCATGTGTTCACGATATGCTAACGTAGTCTGAATAGGATTGAAGACATCCAATGACAACCCACGAGACAAATGGTATAAAAATATGCATACCCATATACCACAATCCCCAAAGACCCCGCCCTGCTTTGGAGCATCCACTACGTTCCTGAAGCTTATGTTGTAAGTTGTCGGATCTATGCCCTTCTTTTGAAACACTCCGGCCTGGTCCATAACTTCAGGAAGTTTTGCCTGTGATCAACAGTAAATTGCATTAACATAATGGGTAGGTAGTTTACGCATTCGTATTTAGAAACTTAAAAGGTCATAATTTCATAATATAGATAACCATAACGAGGTTATCAAAACTTATAATTATACGATAACATATTACAGAAAAGGATAAACCATGACTTTTTTTGGCAACAGGGAAAACATAGACTGAAGATAAAAAACAGACATTACCAGAGAAACAATCAGACTAGAGTGTCAAACTGCAGAGTGAACGATCAGGGCGATTACGTAGAAGAAGTGATTCCTTGAAAGGGCCAATGTAGAACGACCCACCGTCACCTTCCATACCCATGGCGTAAAACTCTTGAGATATTGGATCGTAAACTTGTAGTGTGTGAGCCAGTTGGTACCCGAGTTCATCAACTTCCACTATTGGCATATCATTGTTAGTAAATCCAACTAACAAGACTGAATGACTGGTGGGTATGCTAAATAGCATTGTATACGATGTTACAGAATCACCGTCCACCATTAAAACCCAGGCACTTAGAAGTATGATGTCACCAACACAAAATGTTCCAAACAAAACAAGGGAGTCACCTAAGTGTGAAATGTTGAAAGGACTTGGTAGCACATCTGTCAACTGTTCAGGAATGTTGATTACTTGAAAGTGGTGGGTACTCAGATCGAATGACACAATCATATAAGTTTTAGTGTAGCTACCATCACCAGCAGGAAACTTTTCAGCACCAACCCAGTAAATATAACCACCCATAACAGCCTCACCTGACCGCTTTTTAATTCTAATCTATTCCCTTTGCAAGCGATGATTCTCAACCGGGTACCAGCTATTTGTGCTCAAAGTATACACACAAACAAACCATGGTCCATGACCATGGGTAAGATATCTTTAGAAGTGTTGGGTCTAATGTGCACGGACGGACACCAAAACCAAATGTCATTTTTTCAGCTTCTAGTTGACTAACGAAATATGGAACAAATAGACCTATTGATTTCCTAATGGATGGGTTCCAAAGAACAACCATCATATTAGACCCGTAAGAAAAACTCCAAATACCTTTAAAAGTGCCAATAGGTGTCAGACAGGAAAGTTGCAGATTTGAAGTATGATGACGTATAGTATGAGCACCAAGCTTGCTGGGCTTAGTTCATAATATACGTATATGGGCCCAGGCCCAATGCAACAAATAGCTGGACTACTAAGCCTGACAAGGGCCGTGCTCCGGATATTTCAAAGACGCACGTGAGTATCTTCTCAACCGCACATGTGCACCTCCGCGGACAAACACTGGCCGCGGAAGAACACTCGCGTCCGCAAATACGATTACACGTGGACCTTTGCCCGACAAGGGACCCACTCCGGCTACTAACAGTCGCAAGCGAAATACTAGGAAACCCTAGTGTTAGGCTTGCCTATAAATAGGGGTCATTTTACACCCCAAAAAGGTACATTCTGTCTAATCATTAGTACACACACATATCCTGACATTCTCTGACAAAAATGTGTACTTACTCTCACACGGAGGCTTATCGGGGGTCCGCCCTGCGGTAAGGCTAACGGTTTATTCTCATTTTTGCAAATTATCTCTTCATTGCTTGGATTAGTATAAGATCTACATCACAGCCCATCCATTGGCCCAGCCCAATAGATGATCTAAACCCACATTCATCCCCATACAAAAATTTGTACTAACAAGTTGGCGCCATCCGTAGGACCGATATAACTGCGTTCCTTAAAAATACTCACCATGAGCAATCACGAACAACCTACCCCTAGCCATCCCAGGTCTGATGTGCGGAATACGATAGGGAAGGACAAGCAAACCCCCCAGGGCTCCGCGAGAACTACATCCGTTGTGGATCTCGAAGAGTTCTGCGAAAAGCACTATGAGAAACTACTACCAATCATGGCGGATAAGTATGAGTATGAGAAGAAAAAGAAAGAAAAGCTGGAGGAAGTAAAAGCAAGGCTCGACTTTGGCGATAACCGGAAGAAAAGCACTAGGGCACAAGAATCAGCATATTCTGAGTCCAGGACAATATCGCCAAGAAGACAGAGACGCTCTCGTAGCCCGCGCCACAATCCTAGCGTCTTCACTAGGTTGAGGCGCGAAAGATCAAGATCACCACGGCATGAATACAAGAGTAAGGAGAGAAGAGAGAGCACCGTGTTTAAGAGACTCGGGGGCAGAGGACGGAGTACATCCGCGCACTCCGATAGCCGTCAGGAAAGCTCAAGGTATACTGAAAATTACTCTGAAAGTGAAGACAGTGAAGGTGGACACTGGAAGTCTAAGTCACGAAGGAAAAAGTTCAGTGTCGAAGATGATGATCTCTCCCAACCTTGGGTATGTGCCGAGACTGATCCGTTCACGTCTCGAATCCGTCACTTTGACTTCCCGAAAACACGAATGCCAAGTCATGTGAAAACATACAACGGAAGTGAAGATCCTGAAGATCACTTGAAAATCTTCCAGGCAGCAGCAAAAACGGAGAGGTGGGCCATGCCAACATGGTGTCACATGTTTAATTCCACACTCACCGGAAACGCTCGAGTATGGTTTGACGATCTTCCCCCGGAATCAATAGATAGTTACAATGATCTAAGAGAAGCATTCCTGAAAAACTACCTCCAACAGAAAAAGTGCATCAGAGACCCCATAGTGCTCCACAACATCAAACAAAGAGACGGAGAATCCACAGAAGACTTCATACAAAGGTATAAGTCGGAAAGTGGAAATGTTAAAGGAGCACCGGAGTGCATGAGAATCTCCGGATTCGTGCACGGAATCACAAATCCTGAGCTCATCAAAAGATTTCACGAGAAAATTCCAAAAACAGTAGACGAAATGATGCAGGTTGCCACGTCTTTTCTTCAAGGGCAAGAGGCGGCCTCAAATCAAGAAAGGAAAAAAGTTCCTCAGGCCTGGAGGCACCCGGAAGGGAATCATAGGCAGAATTTCAAAAAAGGAGGGGGCTTCCGCAGCCAACATAAGGCGGAGAAAAGACCAGACAGGTTCGCTCTTCTCACGAAAACTCCGAAGGAAATTCTGGCCTTGGAAAAAGGAAAATTTAAGACCCCACCTCCAATGACAACCCCGGTTGAAAAGCGAAACGCAAACAAGTTTTGCGAGTTTCACGGAGAAGTGGGGCACAATACAGATGAATGCAACCATCTAAGGAAACAAATTGAGGATATGCTCAAAGCCGGGAAACTGTCACATATAATCCGGGAGTTGAAGCAAAACAGCGGAAAAGAACAGCCAAAAAAGAAAGGTGAAACTTCCGGAAAAGAGAAGCCTCAGGCAATTTTAATGATCCAGTCACGACAAAATGCAGTAAGACAAAAGATAACTCAAAGTTTCTCACCCGACCTCGAGATATCATTCCCACCCCTGGGGAACGAAGAGGGAGCGGAAGGCCCCCTAATAATAGAAGCAGAGGTTGGAGGGCACCAAGTGCACCGCATGTGTATTGACGGAGGGTCATCATTCGAAATACTCTATGAGCACTGCTTTAATCGACTCCGCCCGGAAATAAGAAACCAAATGGTCCCGGCCACAACTTCGCTAGTAGGATTCAGCGGTGAAATAAAGTGGCCATTAGGACAAATAACACTTTTGGTGAAAGTGGGGGATGATGAACATTCAACGTCAGCATGGATGGACTTCATGGTGGTGAGATCAACGTCTCCGTTTAATGGAATCATTGGAAGACCAGGGTTGCGGAAAATGAAAGCAGTCCCGTCAACAACGCACGGAATGATAAAATTCCCGGTTATGGGAGGAATACTTACGCTAAGAAGCAGTAGAATCATTCCCATTGAATGTGCGATGGTCTCCGGACCAGAAGACCAACCCCCTCCGGTAAACAAAGTAAAAGAGGAAAGGATTAAAGTGGCAATCAATCCGGAGCATCCGGAACAGACAGTAATGATTGGTTCTAACCTCACGGAAAAAACCAGAAGTAAGCTGTGCAACTTACTTCAACGCAGCATGGATATATTCGCTTGGACCCCAACGGATATGACGGGCGTTCCAAGGCAGATAGCGGAACATAAGTTAAATGTACGGAAAGGTTGCCAGCCGGTTAGGCAAAAGAAAAGAGGCCAAGCCGCAGAAAGGAATGTAGCAATAAACGACGAGGTTAGTAAGCTTGTGAAAGCTGGGATAATGAGAGAAGTTCATTATCACGATTGGCTCTCCAACCCGGTTATGGTAAAGAAGAGCGACAACAGTTGGAGAATGTGTGTTGATTTTAAAGACCTCAATAAGGCATGTCCCAAGGACGGTTACCCCCTGCCGGAAATAGACTGGAAGGTCGAATCTTTGTGTGGATTCCCCTTCAAATGCTTCCTGGACGCATACAAGGGGTATCACCAAATACAAATGGCAGAGGAAGATGAGGAAAAGACCGCGTTCATTACAAACCAAGGCATTTTTTGCTACACAAAAATGCCTTTCGGTCTAAGGAACGCCGGTGCAACTTACCAAAGGCTAGTGGACAAAACATTCCACGGACAGATAGGTCGAAACCTCGAGGTATACGTGGATGATTTGGTTATAAAGAGCCGCACGGAGGATGAAGTCGTCCGCGACATCGAAGAAACATTTAAGACACTCAGAAAAATCAACATGAAACTGAACCCAAAAAAGTGCACCTTTGGAGTTGAGGAAGGAATGTTCTTGGGATACCAGGTCAGTACTAAAGGCATTAAAATTTGCCCGGATAAGGTAGACGCTGTATTAAGCCTTCAATCACCAAAATGCTTGAAAGATGTGCAGAAGTTAAATGGAAAATTGGCAAGCTTAAACAGGTTCTTAGCAAAGTCAGCGGAAAAATCACTACCATTTTTCAAAACTTTGAAAAAATGCACAAAAAAGAGTGACTTTCTGTGGACAGAGGAAGCGGAAGCTGCATTTAAACAAATGAAGGAACATATAGCAAAGTTACCTATGCTCATTGCTCCAGAAGAACAAGAGGAACTCATTGTCTACTTAGCAGCATCCAAGGAAGCGGTAAGCGCCGTACTCATGACGGAAAGGGAGGCCAGGCAGATGCCAATTTACTTTGTAAGCCGAGCACTAAGGGGCCCGGAAATAAACTACACCGCCATGGAAAAATTAGTACTGGCATTAATACATGCAAGCAAAAGGCTAAGAAGATATTTCCAAGCTCACCCTATCACAGTGATAACAGATCAACCCATCAAAAACGTACTATCAAACCCGGAAGTTGCTGGTCGGATGCAAAAGTGGAGCATACAATTAGGAGAGTTTGGTATACATTATAGGCCAAGAGTATCTGTGAAAGGGCAAGTGTTAGCCGATTTTATTGTGGAAAGGCCAGAGGAAGAAGGACAACACAACTCCGCAAGAGAAGAAGAGCCGCTCCCGGTACGCTGGACATTGTTCACGGACGGATCATCTTGCGTTGACGGATGTGGAGCAGGGGTGATACTCACGGATCCGGAGGGAGTGGAGTTTACATACGCTTTGAGATTTCAGTTTGAAACAACTAACAACGAAGCAGAATACGAAGCATTAATAGCAGGATTGCGAATAGCGGAAAAAATGGGTGTCAAAAATCTCAAAGTAAATGTAGACTCAAAACTGGTAGCAAACCAAGTGAATGGGACCTACATCGCGAAAGAAGCAGACATGGTCAAATACTTAGAAAAGGCGAAAGCACTAACTAACACCTTCCGTGCATTCTCAATAAAGCAAGTCCCAAAAAGCAAGAACAAAAAGGCATATGCATTAAGCAAAATGGCGTCCACCAGTTTTGTACATCTAAGCAAACAGGTATTGGTGGAGGAATTGAAAGAAAAATCCGTAAAAGAAAAAGAGGTGCTTGCCGTGGTAGAGGAAGAAGGGGATACTTGGATGACCCCAATTCATGAATACCTCACGGATGAAACTTTACCAGCGGAAAGAAAAAAGGCAAGAGCGATAAAGCGTAAATCACAACGTTTCGCCATTATCAACGGAAATTCCAATACAAAAAAATCTTTTTTTTAGATGGCCCATGGGCTTGAGTGTAGGACCTTCACAAAGCAAACTACGTCTTGCGGAGATACAAGAAGGCTCATGTCAGCATGGCACGTCCAGCACACGAGCCGACATGCCAAAGCTTTTGAGGACCATGTTTACTACTGGACTACATGCACAAAGACGCAAGGGCCTTATAAAGGCGTGTCAGGAAAGCCAACGTTCACAAGCCCGTTCAAGAAATACCGCAGAAAAACTGAAATCCATCACATCCTCCCGAGGCCATTTACAAAGGGGAATTGGGTGGGGACATAGCTGGACCTTTTCCCCAGGAAAGGTCCGGCAAAGTCAAATTCCTAATATGGCAATGATTTAAAAAACATTACCAATGGATATTAAGCAAAACCAGTAAGCAAACAATCATCGGAGAAGGCCAGGGCAAAAAGTTCGTAAGGGAAAACATAGTTTCAGGTTTGGTCTTCCAGGAGAGATCATCTCTGATAACGGAAGCAATTACTAGATAAAACCGCCATCAAGGATTGGTGTGAAAAGTTATGCATTCAACAACATTTTGCTTCTGTAAAACATCCTCAGACGAACGGACTGGTTGAAAGAGCAAATAGGAGCCTGAGAGAAGGAATAAAGGCAAGACTAGGCAAAGAAAACAATAACTGGTTGGAAGAAATCTCTCACGTACTTTGGGCACACCGCACCATGATCAAGTCCAGTAATGAGGACACACCGTTCTCGTTAACTTACGGAACGGAAGCTGTCATCCCAGCGGAAATTGGAATGCCCACGTTTTCAGACATCAGAAGTAGACCATTTACAAAATGATGAAGCGTTGGAAATTAACTTAGATTTGATTAAAGAAAAGCGAGAGCAAGCAGCAATAAGAGAAGCAAAAAGAAAGAGGCAAATGGAAAAGTACTACAACACCAAAGTTAGAAATACAAGCTTCAAGCCAGGGGACTTAGTGTATCGGAGCAACGAGGCAAGCCGTGTAGAAGACACTGGAAAGCTAGGACCTAAATGGGAAGGCCCGTACGAAGTGATGGAAGCACTTGGAAAAGGATCGTACAAGTTGAAAGACCGCAACGGAAAAGAAGTATCGAGAACCTGGAACGTACGCAACCTCAAAAAGTGTTATATATATAAAGTGTAAGCAGCCTAACCATACGGACTCCGTAATGGGAAGGGCATTTTTTACTCTATTCCGTGTAGGGATTTTTTTAATATCATGTAATGTAATTTTAATTTTAATGAAAAAAGTGAAGATTAGCTACCTTCACAAAATTTGTTCGAAAAATTCTATCTTATTACTTTCCGAAGTTATTTATTGTGATTAAGCCGCGCACACACGGAGCACGTCTCCATTAATGTTATTCCGTATAACAAAAGGATGAGTAACCTCACAATTAGCTCAAAGTACGTAAGAGGTATTGCAAACCCGGTACCGGGAGAATAACCCACAAAATATCCAAACAAGACTATCCTACTAAAGATATCACATGTGATACGCAAAAGATAGCAACAACATTTACATATAACAAACATGTCCAAAAGGTGTGGCAGAATCGGTTACATGAAAAATACCGCAACAAAAAGGCCACATACGGCCGCGGTATACATCATAACAGGTCGGACTATAAGTAGCCATGGTATCTTAAGTTACAGGACAAACCGCAAGGTCACATGCGACCGCGGAGGAAAAACAAATACATTCATAAGACAGCATTCCTAGCTTCGTCATCTAATTGGGAAAACGTAAGGCCACCTCCGGCTGAAGCATCGATCTTTCCTTCACTTTCCGAACCGAGGGTAGCGTTCTCCGGAACCACATCCGTTGAATCAGGATTCTCGTAATCTTCTACGGAAACGGAAGGATCAGTAGGAGGAACAATGACCACAGTAGATAACACATTAGTAGCGGGAACCTCAGCAGACGGTTCAATCAAAGCCTCAGCGGATAAAGGATCATCAATGGACACAAATACGTCTTTCAAAAAGGGGAGACGTTCAATGAGATTCCTTTCCATTTTCTCCACTCGCCCACGGCAAATATCCAAAGCAACGGACAAGGCCTGGCTTCCAATGACGACCCTATCCTGCTTATGATGGACGGGAACCATTAGCTGACTCACATCGGGTTGAAGATCAGTCATACCTAAGGTCTCGGCCACGGTGTCGTCCAAACGGAGAAGATCCATAATATCCCAAGTGCTGGCGTCCTTTTTGTGGGAAAGCTCTTGAAGAAGCGGAAAGTTAAGGTCACGGAGAACACGGATAGCAGAGTTAAAATCATCCTCCGCAGAGGGAATATAAGCTTCAAGATCAGTCAAACACCTGCCAGCCTGCCCATGCTCAATCCCTGCGGCTAAACCCTCCTGCATTCCTTTCTCTATAGCACGACCAAAAGCATGACCAAGAGCCTCCATGTATTCATTTGAGTTAAGACACTTAACCAAAAGAAGCTTCATCCCATGAGTTAGTAACCATCTTCGCCCCGCAACGACGTTGAGAAGGTGCGGATGGAAACTCTCTTGAAAGCGCATACAACACCGGGTGAAATCAGCATCGATCTCAGCCAACCTAGTCCTGAGGGGTCCCATAAGATTATCTTGAAATTCCTCTAGCTGTTTCAAGCTCCCCTCATACATCTCCAGCTTCTCACGGAGGTCCGCGGAAGAAATCTCCAGCTCATGCACCTAAGAAATACATGTATGTATATGTGAGGAGAGGGAAACACAAAATTATGAAGAAATTAGTTAAGGATGGAAAACTATACCTGACTAACAAGACTCTGGTTCTGGGACTTCAAGGAAGAAGAAGACGCTTCTAAGTCAGAAAGCTCATGATCTTTTTCAGCAATAGTAGATTCAAGGCCCGTCACTTTTAACTTTAAAGAATTACATTCTTGCTCAAGAAGGACGTTGTGGTCCTTGGCGGAAGCAACTTCGCCTCGAAGTGAGTTCTCGGTGGCCTCAAGACCAGAAACCTGAGCACGGAGTTGGGTTACTTCCGCGGACTCCTCCTTTGCCTTAAGCAATTGAGACTTCAAGTCTTCAATCTCCTTGTCTTTCGCCTCCAACAAAATATTTTTCTCCTCCGCAAGAGATCTCCATTTCCTCTTCTCCAAGATATTATACTCCGCACGCATCCTCACCTCGGAACTCAAACTCAAATTGCGTGCGGCTGATACATTGAACTCAGTAAATAATTGCTCATGCTCCATTCCGCGGACAGTCTTGAAGAAGGCAGGAGGAGTGAAGTGATCAATCATATTGGCACACAAACGCCCATCATTCAGCTCAAAACCCTTGGTCACCGTCCACTCAGGAACATAGATTTCCTCCGAGCCGGCACCTACAGCCTCTTCCGCACGGATGCTCCCGGCATCAAAACCACTACCTGACCTCCCTGTAAAAAGACTAAGAGTACGATCCGTCTTCTCAGATGAGCTTGAAGAACCAAAAACGGACGGATGCGGTGCACTCTTATCTTTGCTAACATCAGCAGGAATAGCTACCGTGGTAGCAACAGTAGCAATAGTGATAGCCTCAGTCATAACCGGAGCAGCAGACCTACCAAGAGAATCAACTTCAGGATCCGTAGATTTAGCGCCTGAGTGATGAGAAGAATCAGAGAGGACTACGAACCTTGCGGCATGGGGGGGAGGGGGGAGAGGGACCTATGGTATCGCAAGGAGGGGCCAACACGGAGCAGTAACATCTCCGCCCTCCTCCAAAGGTGAAGCTATCACGTAGAAGTAATAAAGGGAAGGAAGGAAAGCTGGAACACTCCTGTCTACCGAAAAGCGGAATCATGAAGTAACCAGTTAAAACACTAAGAGAACTTACCTCTAGTAACGGAACCACCAGTAGTCCCATAATCGGCCCTTAATCTTTTGGGTGGATGGGCAGCGATAGGCAACCCTTCACTATCATAGACTACTCTCTTTTTCTTAGAACGCTTGGGCTTAGGAACTTCAGCTTCAACAGGTTCGGTAACAGGCACGGACGGCTCAACATTACCCTGTCCAGCAGCAGAATCAAAACCCTGATCTCCACCATCACCAACACTCGCGTCTCCAGCAAATTCCCTCTCCACACTAGCCGACAACTCTCCGGAGGAACGAACCACGGAGGTTGGAAGTAGGGTCACGGTGCGATGTTTGGCCACGGTGACAATAGGTCTCTCATTTTCAGCTCTGGGTCTCTCAACAATCCTTACCTTGCGAGGATCAGCAGTACGGATAAAAGCATTCAAATCCATTCCTACAAAAAACAACAGGGAAAAAGGATAAAGAAGCGAGAAAAACAGGAAAAATGCAAACAATAATCAAAGTACGCACGGAAAATAGAACCCACCCTCTCCGTCCTCATACTCAAAGCGGGGATAAGTATCTTTATTCAAAAGGTAATTACGGCTTATGCCAACCCAGCAAAGAAATTCTTCCGGGAACCTAAGGAACGGAGAGGCGTGAGCAATAAGGGTATTAATATGCTCCACATTATATTCAGAGGGGGTAGGAGCTCGATCCTTGACAATATTGGAACCCGAAAACCACTTAAACCGAGCATTGGCAGGAACCACAAACTCATCAACCCAGAAAAAATGATCATTCCAGTTCTTCACGGAATCCAAATTCTTGGAATAACAAGCACAGAACCTTTTGGGCGCATATAAAACCAACCACCCATTTTTGTAATTATGTGTATAAAAGTAGCGAAATAAACTGACATCAGGTTCAATACTGCAAACGCGGCACAAGATTTCAAAATGAGAAACCTTGGCAGACCCAAACACGGATAATTGGGAAAATGGAATGCGGAAATGGGTGAGAACAGACACGAAGAAGGTGAAAAAGTCGGAAACGGTAGTTTGCAAAATCAAAGGAATCGGGTGTACATTCCAAATTACTCAGCTGGTCACCATCATGCATGGGTGCAACGGAGCTGGCAGTGAGGATGGACTTCCTCGGGGACAAAATATTTAGCACAGATGCATCAAGGTGTTTCATGTGTTATAACACATTTGAGAGATGGTAAACTGCCCATAATAAAAGAGAAACAAAGAGATTAATCCTGAAACCAGAAGAAGACTAGAAAAAGGGGAGCTGTCAACTAGAAAACCTTGAAATAGTCATCAACTATGGTGGAAGAGTAAGAGAAGAAAAAAGAAACAGTAATGGCACGAATCGCTATTTATACCATGTGTATTAAGTCAAATTAAAGGAAGGATGACGACACGTGCCAAAACACTTCCCAATCAACGGTGCAAAAATATAGTAAAAAGATAATGATAACAGCTGGATATGGGTCCCAGACGGTCAAATCAGGCAGAAGATAAAAGGACATGAAGAATCCACGTAACCAACGACAAACTGCCAAAAGGATACAAAAGGCGCGGAATAAGGCAGGAGTAAAATGTGATCACGGAACTCTAAGTCTAGTAACGCTCACCGCACGCTATAATTGTACCGCGTACAGAAGCAAACTAGACTTGGGGACTTTGTATAACGTAAGTATGAGCACCAGCCTTACTGGGGCTTAGTCCATAATATACGAATATGGCCCATGCCCAATACAACAATAGCTGGATACGATAAGCCTTGTACAAGCCCATGCTCCTGATACTCAAAGACGCACCGAATTCCTTCTTAACCCGCAACCGGCCGCGGAAGAACACTCGCGTCCGCAAACACGATTATACGTGGACCCTTGCCCGACAAGGGACCCACCCCGGCACCAACAGTTACAAGCGAAATACTAGGAAACCCTATATTAGCTTACCTATAAAATAGGGGTCATTTTCACACCCAAAAAATGTACATTACTGTCTAATCATAACTCACACACGTACTCTGACATTCTATGACAAACATGTGTACTTACTCTCACGCCGGAGCTTAATCGTGGGGTCCGCCCTGCGGTAAGGCTAACGGTTTACTTTCAATTGTGCAGAAAATCATCTCACTTCTCTTGCTCTAGTACAAGATCAAGCATTAAAGTCATTTGGAGGCCCGACCCGACAAAGGACTTTGACACTGTTAAACCCGACACGAATTTTGTACTAACAGTAACCTATGATATGTTAGGTTCATCATGTGACCCCGTTTTCAATCTTAAACTCTTAAATTTTGATTTGGGATTAAATTATTTATGCACCAAAAAAATAGAATTGGTGTTTGTAGTTGTGTGTACACTATGATATGTTAGGTTCATCATGTTATACTTTTTAAATGAATTATCTATTTTGAAGTATTAATAGTTTTATAATATTAATGCATGATTAGCAAAAATACTCTCAGACAAATCGACATGAATAGGTAAAGAAAATATAAATATTACTGCCTTCGTCTCAAAATTATTGTACACATGTAAAAGATACACAGCTTAAGAAAATGTATTAATTAATGGTTTGATACGAAAGCTGAAAAAAGACAGTTTTACGTTTTGATAATTAAATACTATTTTTTTTTTGTAAATATTAATTTAAACTAAGATAATATGATAAATTTAAACAAATCTAACAATTATTCTTAATAGCAGACAATTATTGTGAGACATAAAAAAGAAAGACAAAATAACTACTACTATTCATTTCTTTTCGCAATAATACTAGTTTTTAAAGTCAAAATTTTATATATTATAATTATAACTATAAAACAATTAACAGTACCGCTTTGAGAAGCGCGTTTTTTTACCAAGCTCGAGAAAACAAATTACGAAAATAGTGTTTGGGGTTATAGGTTCGATACTTAAGTTAGTCTTAAATGACTAATTTTGTAACGAACTATAACACAATGACTATTTTCGAATTTTCCACCACTCCTGCATAAAAAATATACGTAATATAGCCCTTGGGTTATCGTTTCGTTTGACAAAGTTAGGTCCTTAATGACACGTAGCGAAAATAGATCTTTTGATTATCGTTTTGTTGCAAAAGTTAGCCCATAACATTAAAACCTCCGCAACCTGCAGTAGGGCACGGTAAAAACCCGTATGTAATATGTTCTGAAAAGATATAATTTTATGATAAAAGTCATATGCATGCCAGTATTCTCGTCACAATACCAATGGACAAAACCTCACCAAGTCATTAAATTTTAATCTAATGGTGGTGATTGAATCTAAGATTATAATTGTCTAAACCTATTTTCTTGTCATAAATCATTTCTTTTTTATTTCTTAATTTTATTATTCATTTATTTATTCCATACTTCCAATCCGTCTCACTAAAACACACAATCACACGTACCCCTCACCTATCATCATCATCTCCCAAATGCCTCTGCTATGTCATCAAACCACCACAACCGTCGGATCAGATGTATAATGAAGATGCTGATGATGAATTATAGTTGATAATCTTTAGTTGACAATAATTAAGATTGTAATTGAGAAATGTGGTTATATGAACGATGTAGAGGAGAAGTGATGATCTGAAAGAAATAGAATACACTCTCTGCAAAACTAGTCGCGTGTATGCTTGAAGTTTCTAATCACGATCTGCTAGGAGAAGTTACAATAACAACTTCTCATCCGATCTCGTAAGATCATAATCTCTACTTATTCAACCAGTTAGATTTGTATTACACAAGTTAAAATACTATTTGATAACCAAATGCTTGTATTGTATTTATACACTTCATGGTGTAAAATTAGGCAGTCCCCTAATTATAATCTAATTGCATTGGTATGATGATTGACATGACACTACATGTAGATGTATGTAATTAAGTAGGTAATTAGTAGAATTTAGGTGTTAATTACTCCTTTTAAGACCTAACGTAAATTAAATATTAATTACCGTTGAACTGTTTAATCTGTTCAAGTATGAGGATTGTTTAGTACTTTAGTAGTAAATTATTTTTAATAACCGCTCTTGTCACTGTAATAGGAAATTTAAGGTGCAAAAATTGATTATCGTTTGAAGTTAACCGGTGACGTTAGTTGCTGATATTCATTCACCGTTTAGTAGCAGTAGATTAAGGTACATTTGTAAAATGTATTTACATTTAATGACTATGAGACTGAATTTAGGTGCATAAGTAAATTATTGTTCCAAATTATCGCTCGTTGCGAATATTAGTAGCCGGTTATAACAAGTATTTGATTAATGAACATTTTGTTGACGGACTACTATTGGCCGATGGGGTAACTATATGTATATTAGGTTATATATCACTAATTCGGTCTCTGAATAAATATTAGTAGTTTTGTTTATGTGATAATAGTAGATTAAGGTACATTGATATTAAATATAGATGCATATGAAAAGTTATTGTTGAAGTTGTTGCTGGTTGCGATACTAGTAGATTGGTTTAGTAGTAGTATATTTCAGGTGCGATGAAAGTCAGTAATTGTTGTTATGCAGAAATCATTATATTTTGTTTCTTAGTAGATCAGTAGTAGTTGATTTAGGTACATTTGTAACAAGTATCATGTTACAGGTAATTACTGAAATGGTAAGTTCAGGTGCATAAGTATAGTATTGTTCAAAGTTTATAGCTAGTTTTAGATATTTATAAGCTGTTGTATGTAAGGTGGATATTAGATACATTAGGCAGATGTATCGTATAGTAAATTGAGGTGCTTATGTAAATATTGATAGGGGTAACAAGTTTGCTCAGCCGAAAGATTGTAGTTAAAAGTTCAGGCTTCTTTGATTAAATTCTAGTGATGTTTGTTTGGATTATTGGTATTTTTGGAAGTACCGTAGTTCAGGTAGTTTGATGAACTAGTTAAATATCGTTGTCGATGTTTATTTGTTACATTATTATGGTATAAAATCTAAAAATACGATGGATACAATTGTTAAGTAGCAATAATGTTATTGTAATTATTAATCTAGTCCCCTGAATTTGGCAATGTTACTTCTAGTTAATGTTGTTGAGTCAATTTTTGTAAAGTATGGCATAATATTATCATCACTTTATTACATACATTGTTTAGGTTGAAAGTTACGGGCTGATATTTATCTTATGCATTATTATGGTATCACATAAATAACAATATTTACTCTGGAATTAAATATAGGTAACAAGTTGCTGTGCTCGAAGGAAGGTTTCAAAAGTCATAGCTCATTCACAATATAATAATGCACCCTTCTCTACAGGACATAGGTATAAAACACACGCTTAAATAGGTTTCTATATATATTCATTAATCTGTTTCATTCTTAGCGCATACACCTCTCGTTAGCTGGCATGAATTTAATGCTCAAATTCATCTGAACATTTAGCTAATTGACACCAACGTTGCCGGAAAAAATATGAAGTTAGGTATACGCTCTTAAAATGGTTGTCCCATAATTAGGGCAGTAAATCATGCAGTAGATGTCGCTATCATTTGATAGCAGAGACATCTAAAAGTGCTGGTGAAGAACAATATTTTAAAACAAGGTGAATCTATAAGTAAGTATAGGGATTATGTGAGAGATTGATTGTGTGCAAGAAAAGCCATAAAGACGTTCTAATGACTTCATTAGAGTAGATGTGAGCATATGACACCAGCTTGATGCAAGACATTTATAGGCTAAACCAATAGTGAAAAAATGTTGTGTGGTTGTAAAGCCAAAACCTAAGCTGGTAACGCTCACCCTCTTTTGTTTCTGCATCCTAATTAGGTAGTTTCAAAGTAGCGTTATTTTTTAAAGTTGGATTTCGACAGTTAAATAGCTTTACTTTTATGTAGTGTTGATGGCTCCTTTTATATTTGGCTTGTCTATTCTTCGTTAGGTACTTACACCATGTTCTAGAATAAAAATGCTTCACACTCCAACTCATTTACACCATAGAAGAATGCTTCATTTCTGATGAGTGTTGCCGAAGATGGTTTAGGTAACATGTATTTACTTTGTTCTATAATTAATAATTCTATGATATTTTTTATATCTAATTGTTGGTTTGTGTTTTATGATAGGTACTTTGAAAGGTAATCAATCTTCAAAAGTCATGAAGGGTATAGAGCAAATCCAACAGCCGCCAATACTCTCTGATTCACCAAAATGTTGGTGTGGATGAACCTAAGATTATTAGTAACCCTGAACAACAAGATGCCACAAATGAGAAATCAGATTCTCCCACATCTACATTAACTCGAGTTAACACAACACTTGATAGAATAAAAATTGCCACTTTAGTGTCAAGTGACAATCTTTTGGATACTCCTAGACTAGATATCAAATGCAGCGGATCAACTACACAATTGGAGGTAAATCCACAATCCGAAGCTGTTGAATTTTACAATTCGATAAAGTTGGAACTATCACTGCCTAAAGATCCGATAAAGTTGCAACCATCCGCTACTTAATTAACTGTATTTTAACGATCTCCCCCAAAGACTTTCTTGTTAAATCATGTAGCAAGTTATGGGTTCTTGACAGAATCTATGACAACCCAAGAATTTTCGTTCAATAAGTTAGCCGTTTCCGTGTAGTAATTTGAATTTTTAAATGTTTCGTTAAGCTTTTCCGTTTAACCGAGAAGTTATTTCGTTATTATCTTAGAATCGTCGCCGGGAGCGAACTGGGACACCAAACGTTGTAGTATTTTGGCAATAGCCACGTTTTTATGTCTTAAGGCAATGTTTAAAATTTCGTAATCTTTCGTGATGCCGTTACTCGTTTCGTTATTTACGTGGTCTGTGGAATTTAACTACACTTTGCATGTGCATGCTATACCTTGGAAATTAATTCACAAAAGAGCACTAGTGATCCTAGAAAGTGGGAAAAATATTTTTGGTCCCCCTTCCCCCCTTTGACCACTTATCCCAACCGGTCACACACATACATACTAGCATAGGATTCAAAATTTCAAAATCAAATCACTAACAAACTTGCATGAAACTTGGACAAGGACTAGTACTAGAATGTTTTGATAGGTGGATCATATTGGTCCCCTATTTGTGTCCACCTAGCTCACGGCACACATGCATTTGTGTGTGTGTGTGTGTGTAAAATTCTTCCTATAAACCCATTTGTTCATCACTTCTTTCTCATTCACTTCACACACACATAAACTTCACTTATCTTTCTTCCTTTTTCTCTCTATTTGCCGAACCAAAACACCACCCCAAATCCTTTCATTTTTGATCTTTGATCATCCACTTGAAGATATATTGTTCGTGTTGATTGTTAGTTCATCCGGGTAATTTGTAAAACAACGTTTGGGTTGTTCTTTGATTTCTAATCTACCTTCGTCGTGTTTCTTTGTAAGTCATCTTTATTTTTCATAAATAAGTTGTACTTTTGCATTCCTATGATCATCCCGAACAAGGTGTACAAAGCGGATCGTTGTAAAAATCATTATCTAGTTTCTATAAAAATCCAAGTCTCAAGGTTAAATATTTTGTTTATAAATGGAAGAAAATAAAAAGTAGTTGTACTTTTGCGTTTAAAAGTTTATTGTGATTTTGTTGATATACATATTGCTATTATTACGGTTATATCGTTTATTTAAGATTTATCGTATATTGAGTTTGAATATTGTTGGCGAAAAGATTAAGTTAGATGTTGGATTTGTTATAAGCGTAAGTTGAATGTCGAAGAGGTTTAGGTTTAGAACGGACTTGTTGCAATATTTGCGGTGTTGTCGAAAATATGACGGGTATACTTGCGAGTCAATAAAAGATGCACTTTGTAAAATAGATAGTTTCACAAGACGAGATTTATAAAAATGGAAAGTCTATATTTTTAGAAAGGTCATGCCGAAATTTCGTAAAAATTTATAAAAGCGTCGAAAATATATTTTTATTATCAAACTTATGATAAAATGTAGAAAAACGTAAGTGTCGAGTTTAGGTCAACATTTTTAGTTATCGAGTCAACGTTGATGTGTCGGGACACTAAAAGACGAAATACACTAAAAGACGAAATACACTAAAAGACGAAATACACTAAAAGACGAAATACACTAAAAGACGAAATACACTAAAAGACGAAATACACTAAAAGACGAAATACACTAAAAGACGAAATACACTAAAAGACGAAATACACTAAAAGACGAAATAAATACGCTAAAGACAAAATACACTAAAGACAAAATACACCTAAACGAAAAAGACGAAATACACTAAAAGAACGAAAACACTAAAAGACAAAATACACTAAAAGAAAGAGGACATTTGTTCCTTAATAATGTCACTGAGGTGATTTCCATGTTAACGTGTTGGTGTCATGAGCTTAGGGCAATAATACTGTTTTTCATGATAATTGTAATTGTACAATTATTACCACTTATGATGACTAGTATTCAACTATTATATTTCAAACCTGTGAATTTCACTCAACTGTTGTGTTGACCTTTTTAGCATGTTTATCTCAGGTAATTGAGCAACCTATGATACGGAGTGGCATTGGACTTGAGGGCGTCCAAACTTGTTATCATTTAAACTATATGTTTTCAATGTACTTTGGGACCTTTTTTGTAAAACTCTGATATAATATTGAATGATAACTAAATTTTCCAAAACGTCTCTTTTGAGTCGTTTTCTATGATTATGACTGTTGATTCATGAAGTAATACCCCAATTTAGCTTTCGCTGCTATATGTCAAATAAGGGGGTGTTATAAGTAATTAGTGTGAAAAGTCAATATATACAAAATATATATAGGCTATTTGGGGTTAAACCTAAAATTTGCCTTTTATCTTAACTGCATCAATTACACTGAGTTACCTCAGTGCAATGCTCATTATGGTGGTCTCGAAAAGATATACCAAGCCAAGTTCTAAAGTCTACTATAGCCACCGCCACACTTATTTTTATTGATAGTATGTATAAGGGGAAAACAGAAGGGCTTATCCTCACACAATAGAATATAAAGGGTAGGTGTGCTCAGTTATGATTTATCTAGTTAAGTATGGAAAAACATATCAAAATTTTAGTAATGAAACATTTTTTTAGAAGAAATTAGAAAAAAATAAAGGGTAGGTGTGCTCAGTTATGATTTATCTAGTTAATTATAATCAAACGGGTGTCTATTTCTAATCCCTTCCCCCCACTTGAGTCTTAATTAAGCTTATAATTTAAAATTTAGGAAGGGTTATGATAACATCAAATATTTAATACCTTTTATATCAAATTCCCGTATTTATTGCCTTGGTTTATATCATTTTTATATGAATCTGGTACTTAATTCGTTTATATTGCAGATTTAGGTAATTAAGGCATTAGAACAGAAAAGATGCGGAAAGAGCGGCAAAATGGACAAAACACAACAAAAACCACATTAAGGAAGAAACTACGGCGTAGTTGACCATTACGACTACGCCGTAGTTAATCATTGTTGGAAAGGGTGGCGTGACTAAGAAGAACTACGGCGTAGTTGGCTCGTATGGACTACGCCGTAGTTAATTAATATGGCAATGATATTTATGCCGACAAAGAACTACGGCGTAGTTGAATCGATATAACTACGCTGTAGTTATTATTTGCTTATAAAAGAAATGCTGCATTGGAAAAACTACGACGTAGTTGGAACATATAACTACACCGTAGTTATGACTCATCACAGAGACTAAAATTGCACACTCCTAATAATGTTTTAAGGATTATATTTAATTTGGCAAGGACAATGAGAGGGAAAAAGTGCCAAAATCTCTAAGTGATATTATACTATATATAATGATGGAAAAGAACAGATTCATTATTATCATTCATTCGGTGAGGTTGTGTTATGTATGACGCAAGAGGAGAAAAAAAGGGTTTAATACCCTTTTGTGCTCCGCTGCTATTTTTTGACAAAAGAAAGATGGCAACGAGGGTGTTTGGTTTGACATAAGGAGAAGACACTGTGCTCGTCATTATTTTAGTTTGGTTCGCTTACTATCATTTAATTACTTTCATTATTCAACATTGATTTTGATTGTAATAGTATGATTTTTGGCTAAACATTATATGTGTTATCATTGTTATAGAATAACAAGGTTTGTAGCATGCGCTTCGCTGTGGAGCACGGGTTTTTTGCTTTGTTGTTGCATGATTGGGATGTTCGTATATGGTTTCTTTATTTTGCTAATGTCCGATTTTTATCTAAGAGTTATTTTTAATTGTTATAGCTTTGGTATGTCATTAATCTTTATTTAGCTTCGTAGTTTTTTTAAAAACGTATGCAAAATAAAGTGGTACATTTACTACGTTACACTTATATAGGATGTTTACTTTTTTTTGAGTGTTACAGTTTTTTGGGGTGTTAACTTTCATAAAAATGTAACAACTATATTTTTTTAAGTCATTATTCTTAAATGGTTAAGTTTATTATATTAAAGGTTTATGGGCTAAGTATAGTGGGCTAGTAAAGATTTCCCAGTCTTCTTTGTTGTGTACTCCAGTTGTATTTGCGTTACCGGTGAAACTTTGATGGTTTTGGTTTTTGTGGATCGATGAGAACTGGTGTCTCCACTAATTTGTTTCCTATACAAGTGTGGGCGATGTTTCATAGTTTGTATCGTGTTGTTTTTTAGTTTTTATTTAGTATTCAGTTAACTTGCAATGGCCGAATCTTCAAATGTTTCGTTTTCAGTTGTTGAAGAAGGTGTTGTTAATGGGCATGTTTCTTAATTGTCCAGAGTACGTTTGGTGTTAGTGTTACATCGTGAAGTGTTTGCAGATCTTAGGAAGGTGAGTCAGTATCATAGGATGTCACGTGATCATTGGAGGAGTGTCAGGGGGTTGGTTGTTTCGATTGCTGAGCTGAGGGATTTGGGAGATTGTGACGATGGTGATGTGACTTTGAGGTTGTTAGAGCGCTTGCGTTTGGATAATGTTGAGAAGGCTATTTGTTTGCGTCTCATGATGAAGGAAACGGAGTTGAAGATTGCTAAGAAATGCAACTCCATTAGGAGGTTGAGGAGGAATGGGGCAATTTAGGTTTATGCATGTGGTGTGAATGCTGGCTAATCTTTTTGGGGGTATGTATGTTTCTTTTGTGTGGGCTCTCTTTGTGTTGTGGATCTTTAAGTATGTAGATGTTTATGGGATCTTAGGTCTAGTAGTTGTATGTATGGTAAAGTATCTATGTAGTGTGTATGAATGTTGTCTATGGTAGTTGTATATGTCTTAACTTATGTTCATGTAGTCTAGTTAGATGGAAGCTTGTGTTAGGATATGTCTGTATCTTATGTAAACCAAGTTTCTATGAATGAAGTCTATGTTATTGTATGTACTTTTGGTTTGTATTTACAACTGGGATCTTCAATAGCATGAGTTATACTGTATGGGTTTTTCAGTAAGCTACTTAGTTGTTACGTTGTGCATATTCTGTTTTGGGTCACATTCTTCTGATCATTGTGAAAGGATGGTTGCAATACTTTGAAACTAAAGGTGAGTATTTGTTTTGAACTATTCTATAACTGTAATGGAAGTGGTAATCTAGTGACACTTGACCTAAAATAAGAATTCTATATAGTCAAAACTGAGGATACATATTGTGGTTTAATTGACTCGCCCACAAATGAACATGATATATAGATGGAAAATTGTATAAGTGTGACAAAATTTTGACAGTAAGGAGTTGTGATGAGCAATAATGTGAAGGTGCATTTTTTCTTCTTAGTAACCTGTTTAGCTAACATTTTCTTTGTTAATCATATGTTTAGACTGCTCTTTGTTGATTTTGCTATTTTTGAGAATGCTTATTCACTCACTCATATTAATCGTCTATTTATTATAGTGTGTTTTTTTGTGAAGTTGCAGTATTGCTTTAGCCAGTTTTAATAATGTAACCTCAGCTATCATGAATGATTTTATCCTAGTAAAGACTTGTGTTGAAAACTAATATGAGCATGAATTGGACTAAACTAACTTCAAGTATTACTGTATTGGTTGTAACATAAGTATTGTATAGTAGCATGAGCGTTTTCACTTGTTAGCATTGATAAAATAAAAGGAAAAGAGTCTAGTTACCTAGTATGGAATTGCATTATGTGAGGTTAAAGTTTTCCATTTGTTAATTGATATGGCAAGTATTGGCAATTCATTGTGGTGTTGTCATGTCAAAGTTTTGATTATTGTGGTTACTATTGATGATTTCAGAACTGAAAGGGAAGAGCAAAAGAAAAACACTGCACATTGTTAGTTTTGAGAAAGTGAAAGTTGTTTTGCATTATTGTTTTTGGATTGACTGAAAGTGGTAAGTTATTGTAGTATTTTTTGGCGAAGCTACATTATTGCTGTTGGATCTTGGTTGTAGTGATTTTTTGGAATGACATTGTGTAAGGTTCAGGTTTTCTATTTGTTATTTGATACAACAAATATTAGAACTCATTGTGGTGTTGTCATGTTAAAGGAGTCAGTAGAACCTCGCGATATGCAGCTGTTTGTTACTATTTGGGGAATGTATCTTTACTTTTATTATGATTCTAAAGTAGTATAGTTTGTAAATGTTTATGGCTATTTAAGGAGCCTTGGATTGTTATGTATTTTTATAGTTCTTTCTTGGCTTTTGTGGATACCAAAAAGGGTGAACAATGGATAGGCGACCTATGATTACAGAGCTTCGTTCCATTGTTGGTTCATTTGATTGGACTAAGGTTTTAAGGTATTTTTGTCGTAGGGCTGCAGCCGAGGATAGAAGATTTGCTATGGAAATGAACTTGCTGCGTGAGGAGATTGCAGATGTTTGTGAGTATAGGAGAAATCTTGCTGATGAGTTATGTAGTGTTAGAAGTGTCATTGCTCCTGTAAAAGCTGTTGAGTTGTTGAATGATACTTTAAGTAAGGATGAGGCGAAGATGGCGCAGCTGCGTGAGTTGGAGAGGCAGCTGGAGTTAAGGGCTCTTGAGAAGGAGTTGTTCTTTTAGAAGCTTGTTCGAAATGTGCCATTCTAAAAAATGGAAATAGTGGTTACTGTGTGTCGTTTGGAAGGTGTCGCGTTTGTGCTAAATAAATACCCTGTCGCGTTTATACGCTCAGTTTGTGTATGTTTTTAGTATTTTTCTATCATCTGTGTTTATGAGCCTTTTAGTGTAACATGTGTGAGAGGTGTCCTATGTACTTGTTGGATGTACTGTATGATATAATAAAATGTGTTGGTCTTAACATTTGTGTGGGTTGTTATTTTGTTGTATCTTTTTTAATAAGTTTTGTGTAGCTGTAGTGTGTTTAAGTAAGTTTGAGGATCGGTTTGAAACTACCTCTGTTTTTTTCGTTCATAATGAGATTAGGTAAAATGGTTGAGGATTAATTTTAAGTTAATAGTCGTGCACAAACATATGTTGAAAGCTCAATAAGTTGGATTAGTTGTCTGTCTTGCGAATGATAGAGGCATATCGTAATTTCCATTTACTACAGGAGTTTTGTGTCTTAAACAGATCAGAGTTGACTACCACGCATATTGTAGATGTGTATAATAGTTTGCTAGTAAACTTAGTCTAACTGGGAAGTTACATGTTTACCCAGTTAAAAAAGGTACATATATAGCTGGCTGCATATATTTTTTCACAAATTGATTTTTAGAGCATTTTTTTCCTTGCAGCTTACGTAGCAACTCGGTGCACTATGCTGTCTATTCGTGCTTCTTTTTTTTCTCGGCTGGCGATTGTTCTTGAAGGATAGCTCACTTCACGGAACTTGATTTAGCTTTAGGTGTTGGTGGAGTACTTTCACTTTCTTTTGTTGCTGGCCCTGTTTTAGGCTTCTGATGAGGAATTGTCGAGACAATTACTTCCGCAACTTCTTCTGACTTCTCGGGGTGGTGTTCCTGCAGAAACTATTAATTGTTGTGTTAGTAGTGTAAGTTTGTTATTTTGTTGGTTGACGAAGACGATCATATAGAGGAATTCTCGATTTCTTTTCTACTTCAGTTTTGGTCTTAACCAAGGAAAACTATGAAAACTAATAATTGTTAGAAAATAGTATATATGAAATTTGTGCTTTGTTATAAAATAAATTAAGAATATGGATCGGATAAATGCTTATATACTTTAGTTTTTTTGCTATAAGTGATGTGCACAGTTGATTGTTTTTTTATTCCTGATATGTCTTTACCTTTTGTTTTATTCAATAATGGATTAATAGTTGATGTTGTTGAAGTGAGTGATGAGACTTTAAAATCAATGATTGCATATTGTTTTTGATTTAAGGGATGGGACATCACAAACTATTGTGCGGTGCTTGTTGTATTTACATTTTGTAGTGTGAAATAATGTTTTTGTTTTGGTTTTATGTGTAGTTGCAGGTGCTTGTTTTAGTGCATTGTACTTTATTTCTTGCTAAGGATGTAGGTTAGTGTTTATTTTCTTTTGACATGTGGTGTGTTTGTGGAAACAGTAGTTAAGTGATATTGATTTAGTTGGTCATGAATATGTTTTGGCTCAAAGTATGTGACTTCACTTGGCCTGCTTTTTTATTGTGGATGGTCTGAAAAAGGAAAAGTCTGGCGTAGTCATTTCATGTCATTAGCATTTGTTGTGGCATGACTTAGTGGATTCTGTGTTGTATTGGTATAGTGAGTCAGGGAACCAAATTTATTGAGTGTGGCTTATTTTTTATGACTATTTAAGGAGTGGTTGCTGTGATAGGCATGTAGCCATATTTTGTTAAAGAAGTGAATAATGACGTCTATGCCTAAGTGTGGAGCATTGTGTGATGCTGTTGGTGGATGGGATTGGGTGCAAATGATGACTTTGTATTGTCAAAGCTCTGTAGAAGATGAGCGTAATTTTGCTGGACGACTGAGTGATTTATTGCAGGAGATGATTAATGCTTATCATAAAAAAATGGACTCCATTCGAGAGTTGGAAGCTGTATCGGGTATTGCTACGGTAGTCAAGACTGCTGAGTTTTTAAATGGGAATCTTTGGAAGGGTGATAAGAGGATTCGAAAGCTATGTAATATGAATATTGATGTTGGGATGAAAGCTGATCAGATGGAGAATTTCGTTCATAAGCTCTAATGATCTAGGTTGGTGTCGAATAAACATGATATGGTTTTCTTATACCTAGTTTGTCTTTGTGTTTATGTTGTCGTGTTTGATAAGTGCGATGATGTTTGTGTCTGTGTTGTTGTAATAAGACTCTAATATACCTTATAAGTCTCTAGTGGTGATATTTGTTTTTGTTAGGATCATGAAAATCCATGTAAAAGACTCGGTTACCCCGTGTTATATCTAGCATAGGTTAGCTCGTAGTCTTAGTTTTAATCGTTTAGTTACCGTACAACTTATGGTGTTAGGTCGGGTCTTTACCCACTTGTTAGCCCACTCCATGGCCCATTTAGGGGCACCAAGCTCTTGTATAAATACCCCTTTCTAGCCATGGGAAGGGGTTGGATGTTCATTTTATTACAAACACACACTAAGTGATTTTCTCTCTCTAGAACTCCCACTTTCTCTCTCTAGATAATTAGGCCAAACATTAATCCTAGGCTTGTGTTATGATATCCAATATACTACAATTGGTATCAGAACCCATGGGATGATTAGATAGATTGTGTGTGCGTTTTCTTGGTTGGTTTAGATCAATAGTTTGGTTCTTGAAGGTTTATGGTCTTTTTCTTGACACTCTTTAATTCTCACGTTTGTGATGTTAAAGTTAGTGTTCTTATAGTTGTTATAACCTTCTAGGATCAAGTTGTACAAAAGAAACCAAGCAAAAACGTTCAAAAGGGTGATTTTTAGGTGAAAAGTTCGTATTTTTCTTCACTGCGTTTTGCCTCTCTGAGACATTCTTCATTGCGTTTTGCCTCAAATAGTACACTGCGTTTTGTCGTCTTGTATCGTATAACAGTACTGCGTTTTGTCGTATTTGGGGTTGCGTTTTGGTCACTGCGTTTTGGTTATTGAAGGTTGCGTTTTGCCTACTTGAAGACCTCACTGCGTTTTGCTTCAAGACCTCATTGCGTTTTGCTTCAAGACCTCACTGCGTTTTGCTTCAAGACCTCATTGCGTTTTGCTTCAAGACCTCATTGCGTTTTGCTTCAAGACCTCACTGCGTTTTGCTTCAAGCTATCACCGCGTTTTGCTTCAATGTCACTGCGTTTTGTTCAAAACCTCCATTGCGTTTTGCTTGAAGACCATATTGTGTTTTGATAAGAAGTTACTCTGGCAAAATTTCATTCATCATTGCGTTTT
>BQNB010063152.1:1701-35795 GCA_026074375.1 Tanacetum coccineum
GAAAAAGGTGATGCATGTATTTTTGTAGGGTATTCTACTCAGTTAAGAGCTTATCGGGTATATAATAAGAGAGCAAGAGTGATAGTCAAAACCATTTATGTTAACTTTGACGAATTGCCTCAAATGGCGTCATATCACATCAGTTTTGACCCCGTTCTAAAATGTCCGACAACGGCACTTGAACAAGTCAGTTTAAGTCCCGGTCCCCAAAGTCAAGAAAATGTTCCTCAAACAGTTGAGACAGTAACAACGTCAAATGAGCTAGATTTGCTATTTAGTCTGATGTTCGATGAATTACTCAATGTAACTACTCAAGTTGTGTCAAAGTCTTTCGCTGTAACTACTGCTGATGCACCTAATCAACGTCAACAACAACACACAACTCCAGCTACTTCAACAACCATTACTGCAGATACACCTCCATTGAACATTCATACAACACCTGACACTACAAGTCAAGCACCAATTCAAGCACCAATTGTCACTTCTATTGAGATCATTAATCAAGCAGAAACTAATAAAGAAAATATACAAGTTGAAGAAGACGAATTTATCAACATCTTTAGTACACCGGTACAAGAACGAGGGGAGACATCGTCTCGTTATGTTGACTCGTCAAACATGCATACATTCTATCAACAACATCCTTTTGAACATCGTTGGACAAAAGATCATCCGTTAGAACAAGTCATTGGAAATCCTTCTCAATCAATTAGAACAAGACGTCAGCTAGAAACAAATGGAGATATGTGTATGTTTGCACTCACCGTGAGTCGAACCGAAACGAAGAACATCAAAGAAGCCATGGCTGATTCTGCATGGATTAAAGCGATGCAGGAAGAATTTCACCAGTTTGATCGATTAGATGTACGGAAATTAGTCGACAGACCACTCTGCAAAAATATCATTAACATGAAGTGGATCTGGAAAAACAAACGTGCTAAGGAGAATACTGTAATTCGCAACAAAGCTTGTCTTGTAGCTAAGGGATACAGCCAGTAGGAAGGAATCAACTTCGAAGAGTCATTTGCTCTAGTCGCTCGATTGGAAGCGGTCATGTTATTCGTTGTGTATGCTGCACACAAATCATTTCTAGTATATCAGATGGACGTAAAGACAGCTTTTCTTAACGGTCCTCTGAAGGAAGAAGTGTACGTAAACCAGTCAGATGTATTCGTAGACCCACATGATCCTGACAAAATCTATCATCTCAAGAAGGCCTTATATGGACTCAAGTAAGCTCCAAGGGCATGGTACGATGAACTCTCTAACTTCCTGGTATCCAAAGGGTTCTCCAAAGGTTCTATTAATCTAACTTTGTTCATTACTAAAAAAGGGGAAGACATGTTGCTTGTGCAAATTTACGTTGATGACATTATTTTTGGTTCTATGAACCCAAAACATTCAAAAAGGTTTGAAAAACTAATGCACAGCAAGTTTGAAATGTCTATAATGGGAGAGCTGAAATTCTTTTAGGAATTCAGATCCACCAATCCCCACGTGGTATCTTTATAAACCAAGCTAAGTATGCTCAAGAGAAACTTAAAAAGCATGATATGACCTCATGTGATAGCGTTGTTACTCCAATGGCTACCAAACCCCTAGATGTTGACTTGAGTGGAACTCTTGTTGACCAAACGAAATATCGTAGCATGGTCAAAGTACTCATGTACTTAACAGCAAGTAGACCGAATATTGTACATGTAACATGTTATTGTGCTCGTTATCAAGCGAGACCAACTGAAAAGCACCTTAGGGAGGTTAAGCGGATCTTTCGATACCTTAAGAATACCATTAATATGGGACTCTGGTATCCGAAGGACATCAGTTTCGAACTAACTGCTTTTTCATATTCGAATCACACGGGCTGTCTCGATTCACGTAAGAGCACATTTGGTGGCATACAATTTCTAGGAGGTGATAAGCTAGTCAGCTGGTCGTCAAAGAAATAGGACTGCACTTCAATATCTTCAGCAGAAGCCGAGTATGTGTCTCTATCTGCATGTTGCGCTCAAGTTCTATGGTTGAGAACTCAGCTCACAGATTATGGCTTTCACTTTGATAAAATACCTATGTATTGTGACTCAAAGGCAGCCATAGCCATCTCGTACAATCTAGTCTAGCATTCCCGCACCAAGCACATTGATGTCAGATATCACTTCATAAAGTAACAGTTTGAAAAAGGTATAGTTAAATTATTCTTTGTCGGAAGTGAATACCAGTTAGCTGACCTGTTTACTAAATCCTTACCCGAAGATAGGTTTAAGTATCTCGTCAGACGACTCGGTATGAGATGTTTGACTCTAGAAGAACTAGAGGTTCTGGAAAACGAATATGCTTGATCCATCAAACATCGAATTTGTAAATATTTTTAATTTTCTCTTTATTTTGATTTATAAATATTTTTGAAAAAGAAAATACAAAAATATAAAACCAACAAAATGAAAATAGAAATATATAAAATCTAGAAAACAAAATATAAAATCAGAAAATTTCAAAAACACCAAAAAGAATCTTCTCGACATGTCTCTTGGAATCGATAATATTTACGTACCTAGAAATGTCGATTAACATTGACACGGGTGTGTAAATGAAGTTTGAGCAAGAGTTCAAACTTTTCAAAACATGTCATTTATAATTTTTTTTCTCTATGACTTATATACATTTCAGTGCATAACTCGGTCCCGAATATAATAGGGAAGTGTACGCTTCAGTCCGCGTACTCTACAAATAGAAGAGAAGTCTTCTATCATGGTTTTTAAAAAACAGTTGAACACAATTTTTTAAAAAGAGCTTTCAATGTCAAATTGTATACAATATAATTTGTGGTATCTTTCCATAAAAAGTGGTATTTGTTAAAATTGTGTGTTTAACACTTCCATCCTCAAATAAGTTTTAAAAATTATGGTATTAAAATGTCATATTTATGTATATCAGTTTTTGAGGGGGAGCTTTTTAAAACCAAAAGCCTTTTAATGTTTTGGGTACATCTCATAAATGTCAATTTTATGTATCCAAAAACATTTTATGAAATTAAAATGTACAAATTATAATGTTAATTAATAATATACATTGTTCACTAAGGCATCTCACTCTGTCTTCAACATATTTGTGGTGTCATATCATTTTTTCCTTGTAATGTAAAGTTTTAAAAATTAGTGGTATCCCACATACTATGTTGAAGGGGAGCTATCAGAAAAAGGAATTCATGCAATATCGTGGTATAATTTTTCTCCCCATGGAATTTTTTATGTCATAAATTTTAATCAATTGGTATTTCAAATACTAAGAGATTTATTATTTTAAATAAGGGGAGAAAATATGATTAAAATATGATATAGAAGAATGTGATCTTTAAGACTCTAAGTGCAACTCTTTCCTTCATGTGCAAAACAATTTAGAATCTCAGAGCACATGTGTAGGGGGAGTTTTTCAAAATGTCTGTATCAAAGGTTTTATGGTTTCGATCTCTATACCCAACAACCAATTAACTCACGACGTCGATGAAGTCATAAGGTGGTTAAGGTTAGGTATAAGTCCTATGATCCAACCAGAACCGGTGGGATCTACCCAAGGACAATCCATAGTTAGAAATAGTAGTCCTTAGGTATGATTGGAAATGAATGATATAAGAGAAGAATGCCGACTAAGATTAAGCTAACACTGGAACAATCACAACAAGGTGTTAGTGATGACGTCTTGGTAAGCATTGAAGGGGTTGAAGAATTAAAAAGAAATGTATGGATAAAGGGTGAAAAGAAAGAAGCCCTCTATACAACTTAGGCAGAAACCGGGTCAATACATAATCTATCAAAATTACAAAGATGATTATTGGTATTGAAGAAAGACGTTATGCACCCAGTGATGCAATGCACAACCCTTTCCAGCTATTTAAGTTTCTCTCAAAAGAAACTTGTCTCATTTGTCACGGAGATACACACGTTATCTATTGACATCTCACTCCGAGATTGTTGATATTGAAAAGGTGGGAGTCAGCTCCAGCCTCCGAGTACTAAAACCAAAGTGCACAAATCGAGTCTAGAGCCAAGAGAGATCAAATTATAAATCTCATTAGGACACAATCCATGTATAACACTTGTTGTTCACCTTTAAACAACATTTGGTAACAAAGAGTCCTACGCATTATCTTTGAGATCTTGCTAGAACATTCAGAGTGATACTCTTTAGTATTCACAATGATGAATGGAAATCCTTTCAGAATCAACCTCAACCAGCTCTGCGGTAGGTGACTTGCAAGATTATATATGAATCAAGCTTGTGATAATTGGATATCGATTTTCATCCAGTAAATGAATTGACGACTTAATCAGAAAGATAGTATCTATCTGATTCACTCTTACCGTGTTGTCTGCTTTGAGACGTTTAGGTAATGAGAACAAGCAAGCATGGTGAATCTAATACATATGTGTTAGAAGATCCTACGCTTTAAGCTAGAAACTCTTTCAAGGAGATTCTTTGAATCTACCTGATCACAAGTATAATATTTATATTATAAAACAGGGAACCGGTGATTATCGCAACCTAAAATCGATAAATGACAAAGACATTTCATCCATATATGTTGTTTATTACTAACATTCAAATGCAGGTACAAACATCGGTGTTGCAGCCCTATTCCAGCAAAGTCAGATTCATTACCACTTGCTCATACTCAAGCTTTCAAAGTCAATCATTCATCATCAAGATTGTTGATAATAAACTTCCTCACCATCAAAGAGCGTCAAATTCAAATAAAGAATAGTCTATTGGGGAAGATTGTTAGTCTTATGTTTATATAAGTCAAACAAGAATGAAACAAGTATGAGCATGTCGGTCAAAAGCACAAGATGATTAAGAAAGTCAAATCAAGATTATTCAAGTCAAGGAGATGATGCAAGATGAAAGATCTCAAGAACCCAAAATCAAAAGATGAAGGCTCAAGATCAAAATCACATAAATGACACTGAAAGAATGTCATCGGTCGTCAAAAGCATGAATGAACAAAGCCATTAGAAACAAGAAAAGACAAAGACAAAACTAAAGAAGGCAAAGTTCGAACGTCATATCTTTAACATTGGGGAAGATAAAGTCAAATCAAGATAACCTCCATCAAGAACATCAACGTTGGGGAGATCAAAGAAGACCCCAACATTATAGGAGATTGTTAGCCTTATTTTTATATAAGTCGAACAAGAATGTTATCGGTCGTCTTAGTCGTAATTAGTGTTGTTATGTAATAAGCTAGTCAGGATTAACGGGCTTTGACTTTAAGCTGATATTGTCCGTGTTTAGGGCTTAAAGCCCAAGACAAGCCAAGCTTAGCCCAAGATAGAAGCCCATACGTCAACTTGGAGGCTAAGGGTATAAATAGGACCCTCTTTACACATGGAGAGGGTGTTGGTTACATTTGTATGTGTTTCTTCCTAATCTAATCTTTCTCTCTTTGTTTTCTCTCTCTAGCTTCCCTTTTTACTTTTCTTTTTTCTTTTTTTGGATTGCTTATTGCTTATTGTGTACTTATTTAGTTGTGTTATCGATTAAGTATTTGGGATAACACAATCTGTATATCATAAAGCAAGGGAAGAATAGGCATACCAAAAAGCAGAAGATTAAGCACGTTTAAGATCCGATAAAAAATGTCACCTAAGTCTTTTCGAGCATAGGCTTAGCATGAGGTAGTAGTGGCGGTGACAACCGTAAGCGTTTATGTGATCTGATACGCCCAACTAGTGTATGAACAAAAATCAAAAGAAAAATGGCGATACTATTTAGTGGCACGATGTCCTCTGCCCGATGTTGGTTTAACACAAATAAAACGTATCGAAATGCAAAGCCGCTTATGGCTGTTACCGCCACTACCGCATCATTATCGAATGACTACGACCTATATAGTTTCGCATAAGATAATGTATTGGCTCATATTAGAGCTTGTATGTCTACCATTGTTGCACACCTAATAAGTGGCCAAGCCAAGTTACTCACATTTATAGGTTTTGTTTAGACCACTCATATTCATCATAGCCTTATGAAGGTATCGTTGCTGAACATTACAGAGCATCCAAACATATGGAAAACATTTTACCACTATTACGGATGCCAAAGCAAAAGACATTTTCTACATCCAAATCAGACACAATCGAACAAAAGGGGATCAAACACCCCCATGGTTGCAAACATCGGTTGCATTTGTTTAAATACCATCCGGGTTGCCTAGCCAAGATACGGGTCAAACACCACCCAATGCCCGATCATTATTTCATTTCAGTAATCTCAAAAGGATTAATTTTATGCACTTAAATACCAGCAGGCACACATCAAACCACCTTAGTGCAAAAGCCTCTTTATAGTATTTAGCAGTTTCACCTTAAGTTAATAAAGAGATTTCATGACTTATTGCAAAAGCTTCAATTTTAATAAAAGGGATTCACATGCAGCATGGCTGCAACACATTATCGTGCTGCTGTGCCAAAGTACACGACATGGCTGCAAGCATAACTTGATGTTGCCCTGCCAACAATGCGCTTAGAGAGCAAACGATATTGTAATTGCTGAGGTCGTCAAAGTGCAACTACTATCACAATCAGCACACAAATCACTTTTTCATATTCTTATTCTTGACCTACCTATCTGCTCGTACAACATCACAGTTGATGCTTTAGACGCTCCTTGGTTGCTTAAGAATCAGCACACATCACAAAGCAATTGAATCCATCGACTTACAGCAACAGTATATAATAATGTATAAAACAACTTCATTAAGGTATTTTGCAACACATAGCCACGTCAAGGTCAGTTTTTACCACCACAATAACCAAAAGATCAGCAAACCCTCAGCCGTAATGGCTGCAAATAACTTACCGATGACCTGTATTCTTTCCACCGCCACGTAAAACCCAAAATCCACAACAAACCGCGCACCATATATACCCCAAGCTTACCGCTGACCTTGTTTTTTTTGTCGACACCGCCATGTGGTAAAAAACGACTTTCAGGAAATATCATCATCGTCCATAATGAATAACAGAAACTCATTAAAGTAGAATGCATTCGCCATGACTGCAAACCTATTAATTCTCCTGGCCAAGATGCGAACAACGTCATCTTTAATGGAATGCACCGAGGTGCCAAAATACACACCATGGCTGCAAGCATAACTTGATGTTGCCTCGCCAATTCAAGCACTAATAGTTGGTGGTTTCAAACAATTAGTTGGATCAGAAAAGCACCTAAAGCAATGTTATTCATCATCTCCTGGTTAAGGTCTGATAGAATACACAGCATGACTGTAAGCTAACTTTTGCATATTCTTATTCTTGACCAGCCTATGTGCGCGTACGGCATCACGTTTGATGCTTTAGTTGCTCATAGGATGTTGAAGAATCAAGGAACATCATAAAGCAATTTAATCCATCAAGAGTGGAAGACAGCTGGCAACCCCGCATAAAACACCTAGACATTGCAATGGGAAAGGGCAGATAAAGTAAGAGAGATTCATAGCGAGTGAAACAGAAAAGAGACATAAAACCAACGAAATGGTTATATGTACAATAAGGCTTGGATATGAAACCAAGGCATTGGCATGAAACACCCGTCGTGGCTGCAACCACGATCTAAACATGGTTTCCCCGCCAAGAAACAGTGCTCAATAAACCTTATGGTGCATTTATTGCTCATATATCTCTTCACATATGTATCTCACTCATCCCACTTCACACGCCCACTTTCTTTCTTGGGTCACCGACATGGCTGCAAACGCTATAGTTTACCTAGCCAAGCCACGAGCGCTTACACTTTTAAGAGCCACATAAATAAAACCCGCAGTGGCTGCAAACACAATCAAGTGATTCCCCTCTAAGATACGGGTCAATTTCAGCAACCATAAAAAATCAAACCTAGCGTGGCTGCAAGCACAATCAAGTGATGCCTCGCCAAGACAAGGATCTATTTGATAAAGTGCGCATATCTCTTCACATACTGCATTTCAATTAAAAAGAATATAACATCACTATAATTATATATTAACGATCGATACAGAAATAGTTTGGCTCAGACATGTGGCTGCTGGAATGAACAAAGCCGCATCAAACATAACATGGTTGCAAACATGGTACCATGCTGCCCCGCCAAGGTCTGAGTTAACAACAACATTAACATTCCAAATGCACAAACGCAGTAAAACCATCATCGCCAACAAAAGAACCCAAGCCATTCGAACACAATCAAGTGATGGCCTACCATAATGAAACCCACAATGGCTGCAAAAATAATTTAATACTCAGACCTAGCATGGCTGCAAACACAATGAAGTGATGCCTCGCTAAAACACAGGTAAATTTCAACCACCACAATAATGAAACCCGCCATGGCTGCAAACACAATGTAGGAATGCCCCATAAAGATAAGGGTTAATTTAAATCATCACAATGAAAAGCCCACACCAAAGTGTAAATAAGTTGAAAAGCATTATAACTATATCTTAAAGGGCAGTATATTATTGTTCACGACTCCCCAATTTGCTAATCAGACCCGACATAGCTACAAACACAATCGAGTGATGCCCCACCAAAACACGGGTAATAATGAAACCAGCCATGGCCGCAAACACAATCTAGGAATGCCCCACCAAAATACAGGTCAATTTGAAACATCACAATTGTTAATACAAATAATGTCTAAAAACGTTATTTATATTTTTCGACCTCTCAACGTTTTGACAATAACAAAATGAAAAAACATTTACAATAAAAATAAACGTTTACGAATTATCAAATGTAAAATTCTATTTCTAAGATTAGTGATCACTTAAGGTATGTACAAACAAAATAATTAAGCATGATTAGTGATCAAGAAAATATTTTTCTCTTAATCCTTGCTTTTAATTCTACAAAAGTATTTTCTCAAAAATACATTTACAAAATATTCTCTAATTAAAATAAAAAGTTTTATTAAAAAATTCAAATTTGAAATTCAAATTCTCCTCCCAAAACGGAAGCTTCTACACTAGATACAACATTCCCCATAAAAAGACAAAAAAGGGAGCGGAGTCTAGGCGGCACCCCCCTTATAGGCCTGGCGGTCCCCTTATATATAAAGGACCGCCGAGACAGCCCCCAGAGAGCCGTTGGGATTCTCTGCCTATAAATACTGCTCCATTCCTAGCAGAAAAATATTCCCCTTTGCACTAAATTTTTCAGTCTTTTCTTTCTCTCTCTAAACCTTCTTTCTTTCACTAAAACTCTTGATCACTAACATACTTAGATCTAGTTTCAAGTGATCTAATCTCTTCTTCTCATCTCTTCCCTCTCATTCAAGTGCGAGAGAAGAACACTTGTATTCGTCAAGAAACGAAGTGTTAATTAGTGATCTCTCCTCTCTTCTTCTAAGTACCAAACCTCTATTGTATTTATCTTGTGTATTTGAGTGATTCGGATATTGTGTAGATCTGATAGTGTAGATCTTGTAAGTGTTTATATCTTGTGAAGTGGTAGATTGGTTCTAGCTAAGATTAGGATGAACATTTAGCTTAGCATCAGAAAATAACGTAAGCGACGTGTAAACGGTTTTCTCCGCCTAAAAGAAGCTTGTTGACATAGTGAAATCTTGAGTCGGATATTCAGGGAATAGAGTAGGGCGAAGAGGTGCTTCGTAGTCAAACCACTATAAAATCTTGGTGTCTTGGTTTGGTTGTTTCTTTCCTTATCTCTTTACATTATTATTGTTGTTATCGTGTTTTAGTTTAGATAGTTATTGCTTGTTCATATTGTAATTGATTAAAAATATAACTCGAATCTATACATTTTTGAAAGTAAACTTTTAAAACACAAAACAAACGTGTAAACTATTCAATCCCCTCCCCCCCTTCTAGTTTCCACAATTGGTATCAAGAGCAAGGTCACTCAAGATTTTTAAAATATATTGTATTTTAAAGCTTGGATCGATCTATAGATTCCGACAAATATCTAGAAGGGCAATCTATGCAAAGATCACCACTCTTTGAAAGCGATAGTTTTATTTATTAGAAAAATAGGAGAGAAACCAAATTAGACGAAATCCGGAAACCAAATTAGACGAGGTTATCCCTTTTGAAAAACAAACCGATGATCTCAAAAAGAGACTTGCGAAAAATAATGAAGCCAAAATGGTTATTTACAATGCTTTGCCAGGAAAAGAATATGAAAGAATTTTCATGTGTAACACGGCAAAAGCAATTTAGAAAACTTTGTTAATCACCCATCAAGGAAATAGCCAAGTCAAAGATAATAAGATCGACCTTTTGGTTCAACAATATGAACAATTCGTCATTTCTAAAGACGAATCTATAGATAGTGCTTTTGCTAGATTTAATATTATTATTACTAGTCTTACAGCTCTTGATGAGGGTTATTCTAGTAAGAACTACGTAAGGAAGTTTCTTAGGGCTCTACATCCTAAATGGAGAGCAAAGGTCACGGTGATTGAAGAGTCAAAATACTTAATGTCACTATCTCTTGATGAACTTATCGGGAACCTAAAAGTTCACGAAATGATCATCAAGAAAGATTCCAAAATAGTCAAAGCAAAAGTTGAAAGGAAATCCATTGCTTTAAAGGCTAAGAGAGAATCTAGTGATGAAGAGTGTTCGACTTCCGATAGTGAAGACGAAGAGTACGCCATGGCGGTAAGAGACTTCAATAAGTTTTTTAAAAGAAGAGGTAGATTTGTGAGGCAACCTCAGAATGACAAAAAGACGTTACAAAGAAGCCGTGATGATAAGAACAATAAAAGTGATAGAAAATGCTATAGATGCGGCGATCCGAATCATCTTATTGGAGAATGTCCAAAACCACCGAAAGATAAGAACCAAAGAGCATCAGTGCTTTGAGATAATAAGAGGTTTGAGAAAATGGTTGATTTCTTTTTTGGTCAATAATAAAACCCTAGCTTAAGTTGATTGTAAAACGATAGAGTTAAAACCAGTTATATTTGAGTATAAAAAATACTTGTGAATGCAAAATGTGAAAAGAGATTTAATCATAATGCAACATAACAAACATGTACGAACCTGTGTTGTAACATATGAGGAGTCGAGACATGGAGAGATGTTGATGTATGTTGAGACAAAATACGATTACGAGTAACTTGTACATTTTACGATATGTATTACAAGTTACGTGTTTGTCATCAACAAAACAAACGAGACTGTGTAGATTAAATATCGTAATATTTGCACTAACAATCTCCTCCTTTTTGTTGATGACAAACAAACGTGTAAACGTAATATTTTGTAAAAAGTAAAGTTACTTGCATCCGCGTACTACCTTTACATTACCTTTCTCCGTTTACACTCTTCTCCCCCTTTTGTCAAAACAAAAAGGGTGTGTCCTTGGAGTTTAACTTCATTGAAAAGGCGAGCTTGTATCATCCCTAGTGAAGTTAAATAGTCTACTCTAACCCCTTATGTTGTTTCATCTCTAGGTAAGTGTCCTTGGTCTATAGTGGATCCATGGATCAAATTTGAAAGCTTTACCTACAAAACGGTTAGTTTCGTGCAACATAAAAGTATGATAACTATATGATGAAGAAAATGACATCTTTCTTTTGGCCGAAACACAAAAGAATTTTTGAAGAGTAAGAATGATGATGAATGCATGCATGCTCCCCCTTGACGAGTGCTCCCCTTTGTTCAAGGCATCAAGATATGAAAAAATCTACAAACAAAAATTAGTGCAAAACTAGATTCGTCCTTGGACGAGTAAAATATATACAACAAAGTATATATAATATGCATGCTATGAAATCTCGATGGAAGCTCCCCCTTGCTCAAGGGCGTCAAGTATGATCCTACAAAACAAACGATTAGTGCAATAATAACTTTTGTCTGTAGACAAATATGTCATATACAACAAGTGGAATAACGACGGTCAATACTGCTTTCTTGATTCATTGAATCGAATTCTCCCCCAGTGATGCTCGAGGTGTCAAAATGAACCTACAAAAAAAAAAATGAATGATCAAAACTTCACATCTTGGATGATTACGGCCATATACCACAAAGTGTATATGCTTGAACCTACAAAAAGAAAACTTAGTGAAATATGTACTTCGTCTTTCGAGGAAGTCATATATAATAAGATGTGTATATGATATGATATGACTCTTCTAGAACTAAAATGAAATATGATTCACTAAAAGGAACTCCTAGAAAAGTAAGCTAAAACGTATAATCCTATTACAGCACATCATGGTTGATTTGTGCTGCGATGTTATTAAGGTTGAAAGGATGTGTTTGGGAATAAGACGCATTTCATTACGAAATTCACTTGGCTTTTGACAACATAGGCAAATGAGCTTATGAGTATCGAGATATGTATAAGGTGGTTTATCCTTCATAAGTTGAATTGGTTTCAAGTCACTGGTAGGTTGTGGTTATGGTGGTGGTGGAGGAAGGATTCGTGATGATTCTTTTTGTAATGAAGACTCGGTGGAAGAACACAATTATAAAAGGAGTTTAACCCTCAAAATATTAAACCTTTGTTGGGTTGATGAATCAATAGAGGTAATAGATATGACAATTTTGTGTGTAGTAAAATAGGTGGCGGAAGATGGTGATGACAATGCAAGCAACTAACAATGTATGCTTATTAGTAAAGTAGCATGTATGAACATATAATGAAAGAGATATGGATTAAGGTATGATATATATACGAATGAGCACAAATTATCTTGATAAAGAAATCGATCTTAATCGACCTACACAAATCCAAACGAGTTAGTGCAAGATAGAAGCAAGAATATCATTTCACAACATGATAGTTCAAACATTTATACCAACAAGCATGAAAGAAAAACTTCTTCAAGTATTATCACACGAATGACTTTAACAAGTAGACACATAGATAGACATGTATATGAACAAAATATGTTTTTAAATAGACACACAAATAGGAAAAACTAAGCAATGAAAAGGTCATAGGTTGAAACTATCTAAAACAAGGCATAGTATGCGTTCAAAAAATATTGGATAGATCTATGAAATTTTGAAAGACTTAAGAGCTAGATAGATCAAAACCAACTATTGGGCGACCTTAATACAAGTCTAAATAATCTAATTTAAGTGTCGGATTAAAAAGTTAACTACCCAAATGGCAAAAATGCCTACTGTAGAACCGGCTAGCCGGTTCCATTGGTTTAACAGAACCGGCTTTGCTGCAAACAGAACCGGCTTGCAATAGCCAAGGTTCCTAAAATCTAAAATCCTCTAGTAGTGAAAAAAATGAATTCAAACCCTGATGTTCACTTATATTGTTGATCAATTGGTCATACTAGATTAATCTAAAATCTCATGGGTAAGATTTAACGCTTATACCCTACGTATCTTGATTATTCCAAACGCTCCTTAATACAACAAGAAAATGAAAATGAAGAAGTATGAATTGCATAAAAACCAACCACAAGCATAAATGATTCAGTTTACAAACAATCATTCAAGGATTCAGACATAAACAATATGAGAAATAAGAACATTTATACAAGAGCATGTTCCAAGTAGTTCAACCAAACACAAGCATAAGGAAGAAGATCATTTAGATTATAAAATCAATTGCACTAACAATGATGCTACGAATATGCGACAAAGGAAACAAATAGGCACAAAATCTCTTATTGCATTTGAGTCTGTTTATTTATGAAAAATAAGTATCAAACTTGTTATATTGTTCCATCGCTTGTTTGTTGATTTTGGTTCTTAATTAAAATAATGTGGCTTCAAAAGGAAGATCCTAGACTTCTACAAGTATATCAAAAATACATAACATAAGAGCAAAGGTAGCAAATAAATCATGTGGTAATGTCATATAAGGGACAAGATGCAAAGATCATGCAAACCATGTTTAAGCATGTATAAACTAGGACATTATACGGATAGATTTAGGATAGCCAACAAGGAACAAGAACTATCAAACATAGATATATCCATATCAAAATCATCATGTATCAAAATGACAAATTACGAGATCATACGAGACATCATATACGAGACAAAATTACTTCTAATGCAAACATCATGTAAGTCATGTTTAAGCCTTAACATTTAGTAACATGAGTACAAGCATAAAAACATTTAAAAAGGAAACAAAACCTTTCCTAAGGATTACGCATTTTTCAATTAATCGAATAGATATCAATCACTAAGATAACGACAAAGCAAAGGATCAAACATGAACATATAATCAACACATGTATATGCAAAGCAAGATGTCATGATAGACTAACGAAGGAAATATCATATTTACAACTAGTATGAAATATGTAGCATTAATGGTGTTTGGTAGATTGAGAACAAGTTAATGAACTAATGGTTATAGAGGATCGACAAGGATGAAGTGGCAACATCAAAATGTGTAGATAATTTTAATGAAGTACTTTTGAAATGCTCCTTTTTCAACAAGACAAACAATATTTCAAACTTTTGGCGAAAACGCCATGCCCAAAAAGGTGACATTTTGTTATTATTTTGGAAACTACAAATCAACAATTGAAACTATCTAGGCTCAATTTCCATTAACATGGCGAGTGGCACAAGTTCTAACTCCATATGGTTGATTTTAAATGAAATTCCCAAAATGGCCCATTTTTCACAAAACTTGTTGTCCCGATTTTATATATGGATAACTTGACCGAAACTCGACTTCATAGCATCAAAACTTCCAGAATTTGTTCATAAAATATATACTTCAATATCAAATGCACACTTGGTCTAAGTGAACCGTGGAACCTTTCTTTATGGGTTTTTGCCAAACACTAGTTTTGACCCATTTTAACCAAAACAATAACTTATTACTTTGACCCGCTTTGAAAAAAAATTAAAGCTACAACAAGACATCACTACACTTCATCTTTACTTGAGTATTTCGGATGAAACAATCAAGTTGCCAATCTCACTTTAATGTGTATAATTTTTATGACGATATTTGTCAAAACACTTATCTAGCATACTTAGTCTTCTTCTCAAGGTTTTACTAAGTAATTGAGATGATCTATGATTTTGATATATCATATGCAAACAAAGATATATATGTCTATATGAGGAGCACAAGACCTAGCATAAGCCCTATTGTGCGAAAACATAAAGATGACAAACAAATGAGCAAATATGCCAAACAAGACACTTATGATCCATAAACAAACAAGACGCAAAGATAAGATGTAAACAAGGAAAATAAGTATTCATATAGCACATCACACATCAAGTCTTTAATTTTACTAATGAGAGATACCGAAACATTTACAAAAAAACATTTTTGACAAAATTATGAGTTGACCCAAACACCCCTTTTGAAACTATATTGTTTCTTTTAAGAATCAAAATTGACATACAAAAGGAAAATACATGACAATGTTGACATTTATGTTTCACAGATAAGCAAGCTCAAATGTAATGAGAGATAAGCATACAATCAATATATACAAGCAATGCAAACTAGAACAACTAATCATATAACATATCAAAGTTCAAAGGATACCAACCAAAATTGCCCGACTCAAAGGTTTGAGTTTTTACGTTAATACAAAACTTGAAATTTTGGACACTTTATGGTATTTTGCAAATTCAACTTACTTGAACTTATAATCAGTACCTCTAACCTACTTTATTAGAAACTGGACTCAATTATCTTCGAAACGATAGGTGGCATGACTTGTACGGATTTACGGTTAAGTTTTTATGACCTTTTGAAGTTGATCAAATTTTTATAAAGGGTACTATAGAACCGGCTGGCCGGTTCTATTCCTTGAATGGAACTGGCTTGTTATCGAACAGAACAGCCGGTCTGAACAAATTTTCAAAAAATGCTTATTTTGATCCGACGAAAAGAGTCAATACTTGGTAGGCTTTAAGGTAAACTTATATAACAGATTTTAGACCTTATTCAAGCTTGTATAACAACGATATTCAACAATCAAGACTTCTAAGAATAAAACAACGACATACTTTTCATATTAAGTCTCGCTTTTCGGATAGTTTGATACACGGATCGTACTTGGTTTTGAAAACCATTTGTTTTGAAAACTAGAGCCACATGGCTCTGATACCAATTATGGAAAACATAGAGGGGGGGAGGTGAATACGTTTCCGATTAAAATCTAAAAACTTTTTGTATCAAATGCCCGAACAATCATGACTTAATAGGAAAAGTACTAATAATAGTCCATGACTATATCGAGTAAACAAGCATAAACATCAAGCAATAACAGAAGCATAATTATAAAGTAAAGAAATAACAATATGTGAAGAGAAAGCAAACCGAACATGATGATTTATAGTGGTTTGGTCATGGAGCTCCTCTCCGCCCTACTCCACTCCCCGAGTACCCAATATGAATAGTACCAAATATAGTCTATGACTATATGAACAATGGAAAACATAGTATAAGCACGTAGTCACAACACAAGCATAAACATCAAGCTACAACGACAGCTATAATTATTAAGTTAAGAGACGATGGATATGTAAAAGAGAAAGCAAACCGAACACGATGATTTATAGTGGTTCGTCATAGAGCTTCCTCTACGCCTACTCCACTCCGAGTACCCCACTCGAGAGTAACTTACTAGTTCAACAAGCTCCATTCACGGTAGAGAAAACCTTACACAACATTGCTTACACTTTATCCGGTACTAAGCTAAATACCGAGTCCGGTAGAACCAACCCATCGTCACTTACACTTTATCCGGTACAAAGCTAAATACCGAGTTCTTAAACATAGAGTAGAACCAACCCAAACCCGTTATGTTTTATGGCCTAACATAAAACAAAACATTAAGTTTTGGCACAAAAACACTTAAATCATCTAATCTAATTGATAATGAGGTTATTACATTATGATCCAAGGACCATGTGTCTAATGGGTTTGTAGGCCTAATCTAGATGAACTCTATTGTTAATAATGCCTTTAAAATGAATGATAGGTAATGAGATCTCATAATCTTGAGAGATCTGCATATGATTTGCTTTGTGGTGATGGAAAATAAAACAAGATCTCTAAGCTTTTCTTTAGTGGGATCATCATAGAAGTATCTTACTACCAAACTGAATGTTAGAGCATTATGAATCATTTGCAATGAAAGGATTAAGAGTGAGTTCCTTCTTATCTAAATGATCTATGGAAAGAGTCTAAAGAGAGATAGGTCTTTAATTTAAGTGTGATAAGGACTGAGAAATGGTGCAGATTGGCTTGTTATTTATAGGCAAAATCCTGCATCGTAGCCCGGTTTCGCCGGTTCTATCTGCAGGATGGAACCGGCTGTTATAAGCCTATGGAACCGGCACACAGTTTTGCAAAACCAGATTTTATAGAGCAAAACCCCAAAATCTATGATAATCTTTCAAGATTTTGCCCTAGATATGGAAAGATTATGGTGATGTCATGCATGATGTAAAATGCATTTTTATTTTCTAAAAGTAAAAAAGTAAACTTGTATATTTAAAAGTGTAAGTAAACTCTTATAAAATAAAATGTCTAGTTGAGTGCTTGTCAAATAAAATGTATTTTAGCAAGTACAAGAATAGTGATGCATATTTATAAAATTACTTGTAAGTGCAAATGTGGAAAGAGTTTAATCATATGCAAACATAAACAAACATGTACGAACCTGTGTTGTAGCATATGAGGACTTGAGGCGTGGAGATGTGTTGATGTATATTGAGACAAAATATGATTACTAGTAACTTGTACAATTTACGTTATGTATTACAAGTTACATGTTTGTCATCAACAAAATAAACGAGACTGTGCAGATTAAATATCGTTATATTTGCACTAACATAATCACTTACTTAATAATTAACTAGTTGTATTAGTGAATATGACAAAATAGATTAACCATTTTTGAAAACAAATCTTATAAGATATTTTCATATCTTTTAAATCTTTCCTTTCTTGTGATTAAAATGACTTTTCTTCTAGAAGCAAATTCAAATTAAATATTAAATATATTACACAGTACATTAAATATCATAGCAAAAGATTAACCTTCTAGAAGCTTGTACTTTAACTGACATTTAAGTATAATTAGGAGATTTTGATAAGATTTGTGGTTAACCACAAAAGACAAAATAATAGGCAGATGCACCCTACGAATCCACCAAATACAAGCACGGATCCACCATAGCCGGATTCATCGATCCGTGGGTCACCCAGATTTGAATCAAAATTTTCATCTATAAATAGAAGCCAAATGTTTTCATTTAACTCAACCTTTTTTAGTATTTACTCTTTAGTATTACACACACATTCTTATGTCTAGTTTAAAAATCCCCACTACCTTTGATCAGAATGCTGTGTGTAATGTTTCATCTTTTATGTTTCCAAGATGATTTCGACATGTGATCATCCCATTCAAGCAAGTTAGAGATCTTGCAATTAATCATATTATTACAAGCACACATATAAAGATCTAGCACAACAAGCTTAGAGACTTGTCATTTTCATTCTAATCAACAACATCATGCTTAGTGATCTTGATGTATAGATTAGGCTTTTACATCCAATTGACACTTATGTCTTAGATCTCATTCAAACATCCATTGTGTATCATTTTGTATATTTACAACTAGAGTTAGTTGGGAATTATTTGTTTTTTATAGGACCATAAAACACAGGGTCTGTTATGTATTGGGCCGTTTAAAAATAAAGGGTTTCGTTTGTAATCGAAGCAAGAATCGGTATTTAGCTTTGTATTAAAATAAAGTGTAAGCGACATTAGGTTGGTTCTACCTCGAAGTAAGACTCGGTATTTAGCTTAGTACCAGATAAAGTGTAAGCAATGTTGTACGGTTTTCTCCACCTAAAAGGAGCTTGTTGATCTAGTGAAAAGTAACCTCGACTTGGGTACTGGGGAGTGAGTGGAGGAGTGGCAAAAAGGAGCTTTATTAGACGAACCCGTATCTATAAATCATACGTTGTTCGGTTGCATTTTCGTTTTACTTATAGCCTTACATTTTTTGCTTTATCGCTTATATTTATATTTGCATCGCATCTATGTTTGTATCATATATTGTGTTGTGGTGACATGTATGCTCTCTAGTATCTTATTGTTGTAGAACTATTATGGACACCTTTCATATTGTGTCACACTTGATCGGTGATTTTGATACAAAAGTTTTAAGTTTTAAATGGACAACAGTCTCACCCATATGATTCAACATGTCGCTCTATCTTTCAAAACAAGTAGTTTTTAAAAAATAGGTTTACCGGGGATCCAACCCCACCCCCAAAGTGGGTTCCATGTATAAATTTCTTTATCAAGCGACACATAATATAAAAAGTTCTTCTTTGTTTAGTACTTACAAGTTTGTGTCTAAATATCACGTGTTATATAGCTTGAAGGTCTCTATAACAAATCCCAAACAAAGGGATTCATGTGACTAAAATTGAAATAAAATTTTTTGCCAAAATTATCTCCTCTTTACAGATCGACGGATCCACCAAAACGGCATCCGTCCTTGAAGATCCGTAGGTGGTATTTTCATATTTTGGCAAACTTTAAAAATTTGTAGAAAATTAACCATGCGTCAGATTTCGATGAATCAAAAACCAATTTTGAATGTAATTGGTCTCAAGTCTTAATTCAAATTTTAAATTTGTCAAATAAGCAAAATTCCACAGAACGTCTAAAATTTTGATTTTGTTTTAAGCGTAAAACATTTTGTTGGGAATTAAGAGCTTCTACAACTTTGTACTGCTGGTACAACTTAGTTAATGCTATGAGATGACATTGACTGTCATGGCTTAGTGATGTTATTGACAGTACAAATTGTTAGTACTGCCAGTTTTTAGTACTGTTAGTTAGTTGTTTGTTTATATTGTTAGTACTGCTAAAGTGATATGATGAGTTATATATGGGTTATTGAATATACTTGAATAACTTGACGCGTTTTAGTAGGCCCATTAGGGTTCTTGGTGTATAAAGGACCTCTAGGCTTAGATCTATATATCAAGTGTTCATATTAGTTATTATGTTTGCATAGCAAATATAGTTTGATATTCATAGTATTTGTAATTTAAAATAGTTTCAATATATTAAAAGTTTAGTAAAGATCTTGTTTTTACTGTTTCATTGTTCTTCTTAGTATTGCAAACTAGATTCCGCATAGTTTGTGATATTCTCAATCTTAGTTTCTACTATAGTTGTCTTGGATCTATCTAATATAACTAAGCTTTAACAAGCTAAGTAAGATCTTTCAAGAAGAATCAACAAGTGGTGGTTTGTTGAGAAACTCTGAATAAGAAGAACACTATATCTACACAAGATCTCATAATCAAAGAGAAGATGGAATCACAGTCAGAAACTACCCAAACAGTGTCTGCACTAAAACTTCCTATACTTAAAACAAAATACTATGATCTATGGAGCATGAGAATGGAGCAATATCTTACTCACACTTAATTCTAACCTTTTGGAGGTTTATTATGAATGGTGCTTGCACCTGCTATTACATCAATCTTAGTAATGAAGGTCCCCATTCCTCCCAAAACTGCTGAACAAAAGCTAGCAAGAAAGAATGAATTAAAAGAAAAAAGCACTCTATTGTTGGCCATTCCTGATGAACATCTATTGAAGTTTCATGGAATCAAGGATGCAGAGACCTTATGGGAAGTAATCAAGGCCAGGTTTGGAGTCAACAAAGAATCAAAGAAAATGTAGAAAACCATTCTGAAGCAGCAATATGAGAATTTTACTGCATCAAGATCTGAAGGACTGGATAAAACCTATGATAGGTTTCAGAACTCTTCAGCAAATTAGAAATTCCTGGTGACGTTATCTCCCAGGAAAGATACAAAATCTTAAGTTGCTAAGAGTTTACCATCAGCTTGGAACAATATTGCCCTAATCATGCTTAACAAAGCTGATCTAGATGAGTTGAGAATGGATGATTTGTACAACAATTTGAAGGTATATGGAGCTTAGATTAAAAGCCAATCAAGCTCAATCTCAAACTCTCAGAATGTGGCTTTTGTATCTTTAGATGGTTACTAGCAAGTAACTATGTAAACAGTTAATAATGCTCATGATGTTCTGTTGTTAGTCAAGGGACAAGCCTTCTTCTTAACCTATTCTAATGATGTCATGTTTTCCTTCTTTGTCAATCAATCTAATAGTCCACAGTTAGACAATGAAGATCTGGAGCAGATTGATACTAATGATCTTGAAGAGATAGATCTCAAATGGCAGGTGGCCATGCTTACTATGAGGGTGAAGAGATTCTTAAAGAAGACATGAAGGAATCTGAATTTTAATGGCAAAGAAACTGTTGGCTTTGCTAAGACAAAGGTTGATGTTACAACTGCCACACGGAGAGCGTCTCTTTGCTAGAGAATGAGGGCACCAAGAATTCAGGGGAATAGAAATGAGATGCTCCAAGATGGATTGTACCAGTGAGACTCTCTGCAAATGCCTGGTTGTTCAAGATGGGATAGGTGGTATGATTAGAGCTTTCAAGCTGAAGAAGGACCCACATACTTTTCTCTAATGGCCCATTTATCTTCAGGTTCATCCAGTTCATCAAGTTCAGACTCTGAGGTACATACTTGCTCTAAATATTGCTTAAAATCATATGAAACTCTTCAAAAATAGTATGATCAATAGCGTGATGCTCTTAAAAAAATCTAATCTAGAAATTATAGGTTATCAATTAGGCTTAGAATCATTAGAAGCTAGAATTGTTGTTCATCAAAAAAATGAAGTTGTTTATGAGGAAGACATTGCATTTTTGAAATATGATGCTTAAGTAGAGATAATTCTATAATAGAGCTTAAAATCAGTTAGCAGAGGCTTTAAGCAGAAAGTTGATTTAAAACTAAAAATAGAAACAGATTTCGAAAATCATCTATGAAGCTAACTAAACTGATTAACAGTCAAATAAGTGTTAATAACAAGTCTGGTGTTGGTTTTGACAGTCAAATGAATGAAAATGAATTGCATGATTGTCATCTGAATAAAAGTGAAGTGTTTAAAAGTGCATCTGATAGTAGTGTAAATGAGATTGAAGAGGAAAATAATCAAGTAAATGATAAGTTTAAGAAGGTTAAGGGATATCATGTAGTTCCCCCTCCTTACAATAGGATCTACATGCCCTCAAGACCTGACTTATCCTTTGCTGGATTAGATGATTTTGTCTATAAGACTAATGTGAGTGAAACTATCTCTGGTGTGCCTAGAATTGAATCAATTGCATTAAGTCTGTAAGGTAAGTTGGATCAAACCTAACCTAAATAGGTTAGGCCCAGTGCTCCTATCATTGAAGAGTAGGAGTCTGATAGTGATGATGACTGTGAAATTAGACCTTCATTTGAACAGAATTAACCTAGTTATGCTAAAATCAATTTTGTTAACTCAGATGAAAATACTAGGAAATCTGTTATTGAATAACACACATATAGGCAAGCTGAAAACTTAGAAAAGTTACGTCTAGGATAATAGAGAAACTAGAATGGAATAATGACTCAGAAACTAGGAAATGTTTTGAGTTTATAAAGAAAGCTTGTTTTGTATGTAGGAGTTTCAACCATTTAATCAAAGACTGTGATTTTCATGACAATAAAATGGTAGAAAAACCAGTGTTGAATAATAAAGGAAGGGTTACTGGTCAAATGGAAATTAGACCAGTATGGAACAATGTTCAGAGGGTGAACCACCAAAATAAATTTTACTCAGCCACACCTAAAACGGAATTTTGTTTCCAACAGCATTGTAACATTAGTAGGGACTAGTTACTAGTTAATGCGCTAAACAAAGCTCTCAAGTGCCGCAACCTCAATTAGTATTGGTGGGCTGTTATTACTACTGCACACTAAATCAAAAGGGAGTGGAATTACCAAAACATATTCCTATTTAAAGGACATTCACCCTTAAGAAGGACCTTTAACTAAAAAATTCTCTGCTAAAACCCCATAATCTTAATGAAAAAGTTAAAACTGCTAGAGTTAACAATGTAACTACTGCTGGGCCAAAAGCAGTAGTTAGTACTGCTGAGGGAAAAAGGGAAAATGCTGTTAAGTCCTCAGCATGCTGGATTTGGAGACCAACAGGAAAAGTAATTGACCATATCTCCAAAGATAGTGGATCATACATGCCTAAAAGATTTGACTATGTTGATCCTCAAGGCAGACTCAAGTCAGTGATGGCTTGGGTCCCCAAGAGAAATCCTAATTCTCTTATTTGAAGTGCAGGGTAATCCACAATATGCTTTACAGGATCAAGGGATTTTTGATAGTGGATGCTCTAGGCATATGACTGGGAACAAGTCCTACCTTACAGATTATCAAGACATTGATGGTGGATTTGTTGCATTTGCAGGAAGTCCTAAAGGAGGTAAAATTACTAGAAAAGGTAAAATTAGGACTGGGAAATTAGACTTTGAAGATGTATACTTTGTAAAGGAACTTAAGTTTAATCTTTTCTCTGTCTCACAAATGTGTGACAAGAAAAACAATGTTCTTTTCATCGAGTATGGATGTCTTGTTCTATCTCCTGACTTTAAGCTATTTGATGAAAGTCAAGTCTTGCTTAAAGTTCTAGACAGAACAACATGCTACAGTTTTGATCTAAAGAATGTTGTTCTTCAGGGGTTTGACTTGTTTAATGCAAAGGCTCAATAGACGGTCTAATTTATGAATAGGGAGGCTTGGTCCATATAACTTAAAACTATGAACAAAAACTTGTGAGGGAACTCTTATTATAGGCTTACCTAAAGCTTTTTGAAAAATGGATCATTCGTTTGTTCTTGTCAAAAGGGAAAGCAACACAAAGCCTCTTGTAAGACAGCTTTAAGCCTCTTCAGCCAACCACTTACCAAATGTTGCATATGGACTTATTTGGGCCAACATCTGTAAGGAGTATAAATCACAAGACATATTGCCTTGTTGTCACTGATGACTATAGTAGGTTTAGTTGGGTTTTCTTTTTGGCCACTAAGGATGAGACTAGTGAGATCCTTAAAACTTTTATTACTGGCATAGAAAACCAAATAAATCATAAGGTTAAAATCATCAAATGTGACAATGGAACTCCATAAGAGGGAGTTTAGTATTGCCAGAACTCCATAACAAAATAGAGTTGCTGAAAGAAAGAATAGGACACTAATAGAGGCACGTAGGACCTTGCTAGAAGATTCATTAATTACCTACTATCATTTATAGATGGATGCTGTTAGTACGGGCTTGTTATGTTCAGAATAGGGTTCTCGTGACATGCCCTACAACAAGGACTCCTTATGAATCTTTCTACTTGGTAGACCCACCCTAGTATAAGTTTTATGAGACTTTTTTTGGGTGTCCTGTGACTATTCTTAATACCTTAGAGTTTCTTCCCCCCCCCCCTCTAGGAATTTTTGATGAGAAGGTCTGTGAGAGGGGTTCTTGGTTAGATACTCTATAAATAGCAAGGCTTTTAGGATATTTAACACTAGAACTAGGAAGGTAGAGGAGAATCTGCACATAAACTTTCTTGAAAACAAACCTAAAGTTGTAGGGAGTGGTCTAGAATGGCTCTTTGATATTGATTCATTGACAAAATCAATGAATTATGAGCCAGTAGGAAATCAAACTAATGGTGGTGCAAGTATAGAGACAATGTTAATGTAGGGCAAGCTGGACAAGAGAAAGCATCTGATCATGAATACATACTGCTACCACTCATGCTTTCTAATTCTCCACTCTTTTCAAGTTCTTAGAGCATAGATAATAAGGATGCTGATGAGGTACTAGGAAAAGGAGATGATGATTTAAGTAAAAGAAATGGTCAAGAAAAGGAAGAATGAGCTTCAAATAAAGAAGATGACCAGCATGTGCAAGATTTCAGAGCTGAATTGGATAATTTGCTTGTTCAACAGAAAGAAGGTTATGATAACAACACTAACAGAGTTTCTACTGTTAATCCATCTGTTAGTGCTGCTGAACAAGGTTTTGATAATGCTGATGATCAAGAAAGGATTGATAGCAGTACTCAAGATGTTAATATTGTTTGGCTAAGTATTAATACTGCCAGTGAAAATATTAATACTGGTAGCTCAAATATTAATACTGCTAGTCCTATTCCTAATGATCCAAGTATGCAATCTTTGGAAGCAACTAACATATTTGATGATGCATATGATGATAGAGAAGGAGTTGGTGCAAAAGCTGACCTCCACAACTTGGAAACAACCATGAATGTCAGTTCTATTCCCACAACAAGAATTCACAAAGATCATCCAATTGAGAAAATAATTGGAGATTTGCATTCAGCTCCACTAACAAGAAGGACGTCACAACAAAATCTTAAAGAAACTGGTTTAGTACAGTTACATCAAAAGGCAAAAGAGGAACATATCACAAGGATTATCAAAAATGCCTTATTTACCTAGTTTCTCTCATAATAGAAACCAAAAGGTGATACAAGCTTGACAAATCCAAGCATGGATAGAAGCAATGCAAGAGAGCTCTGCAATTTAAGCTTTAAAAGGTTCTGGACTCAGGTGGTTCTTCAAAGGCAATGGCTATTGGGAACTAGTGGGTGTATTGAAACAGAAAGATAGAGAGGATTTGTAGTAAAAAACAAAGCAAGGACTAGTTTACACAAAGGTTATACCAGAAGAAGGCATTGGATTATGGATGAGGTTTTTGCATGTTGCTAGGATTGTAGCAATCAGGTTATTTTTTGGCTATGCATCATTTATGGGACTTATTGTGTCCAGTTGGATGTGATAAAGTTCCTTTGTATATGGTTCTATTTGAGAGGAGAAGTATGTGTGCCAACCTCTAGTTTTGAAGATCCCGCAGTTCCTTGATGCGGTTTATAAGTAGAAAAAGCTTTATTTGGTCTAATCAAGCTCCTATGAGCTGGTATTGAAGAACCTTGTCTCCTACATATTGGGAAAATGGATACAGAAGAGGCACTATAGATAAAATTTGTTCATCAAGAAGGACATAGGTGATATCCTGTTAGTGCAGGTGTATGTTGATGACATCGTCTTTAGATCTACAAAGAATACTTTATGTGTTGAGTTTGAGTAAATGATGCACAAGAAGTTCCAGATGAGTTCTATGAGGGAGCTCACTTTCTTCTTAGGGTTTTAAGTCATGTAGAAAGATGATGGAATCTTCATCAGCCAAGACAAGTATGTGGCTGATATATTGAAGAAGTTTTATTTTGTCACTATAAAGACAACAAGCACTCCAATTAAAACTAACAAAGCATTGCTCAAGGATGAAGAAGCTGAGGATGTAGATGTACACTTATACAGATCAATGATTGGATCATTGATGTATTTGACAGCTTCTAGACCTGACATAATGTTTGCTGTTTGTGCTTGTGAAGGTTCCAAGTTACACCTAAATAATTCACACCTTATGCAGGAGATGGATCTTTGTATAACTTAAAAGTACAGCCTAAATTAGGCTTTGATATCCTAGGGATTACATTTGAATTAGAAGCTTTTTCTGATGTGTGATTTATGCTGAGCTAGCCTTGGACAAGAAAATCCTAACAGGAAGGTTGTCAATTGCTTGGCAAAAGGTTGATTTCATGGCAAGGTAAAAAGCAAACAATGGTTGCCAACTCAACAACTGAAGTAGAGTATGTTGTTGCTGCTAATTGTTGTGGATAGGTGTTATGGATCCAAAATCAGATGCTTGATTATAGGTTCAATTTCATGAACACCAAAATTTACATTGATAATGAGAGCACCATTTGTATTGTAAAAAATCCAGTGTTTCACTCTAAAACCAAGCACATAGAGATTAGGCACCATTTCATCAGAGATTCTTATGAGAATAAGTTAATTCAAGTGATCAAGATTCATACAGACCACAATGTTGCAGATCTTCTCACAAAGACTTTTGATGTTATCAGGTTTAACTTTCTGATTGCTAGCATTAGATTATTTAATCTTTGAAGTATTGTTTGAGGGGATGTTAATTAAGATTGGATGAAAGGGAATGTATCATTAAGCAGAAGTGGGTAAAGGGTCAGGAAATCCCACTGAACCCCAACACACATCCGCAACTGTATCACTATCTAATCTTGAACAGTTTCTATCACAATCTTAACTAAAAAAGACTCAAAAACCTAGGAAAGCCAAAAGGACCACTGAGATATCTCAGTCTAGTAAACTTATTCCCCTTGTAACAGATGAGACTGTCATTAAGGAGTGGGAAGACAGAATGGAAAGGGCTGCCACTACTGCTTCTAGCTTAGAAGCAGAGCATGACAGTGGTAACATAAATAGGACCCAATCTATGACAACACTTAATGAGTCTTTTCCTAAGGGAACTGATTAAGGTAGTGGTCCCAGGTGCCAAGATACCATATTGGGGGGGTGCAGAAGCTCAAACTAGGTTTGCGGCTGCATCTAAACAGTCCAATGATATACCTCTCTCAAGAGTTAACACACTTGTAAGTGGGGAGGACAACATGAAACTAAAGGAATTGATACAATTTTGTACCAAACTGTCTGAAAGGGCTCTTGATTTGTTATATAAAAATAGATAGAGTAAATTGGTGAGAAAAAGAAATGAGAGATATAGTAAGCTATAAAAATAGAAAGAGAGTTGTGCTATTTAAAAACAGATAAAGTGAATTGGTGAGAAAAAGAAATGAGAGATATAGAGAGATTAAAAACAGAAAGAGAGCTTGTGAGAATCAAAATTGATGATGAAAATGCTTTTTGGAATTAAATTAGGGTTAATACTGGTGTCTTAAAGTTAATGCTACTCAGCTTAAACTTAATGCTGCTAGGCTTAAGTTAATGTTGTTAGGCTTAATTTACTGTTGCCTGTATTAGTTTATGCTGCTAGGCATACACTTACTGCTGTTAGGCATAAGTTAATGCTGCCAAGCATAACTTGCTACTGCAGGGTTAGTTAATACTATTAGGCTTAACTTAATGCTGCCAGTTCTAGTTAATGTTGTTGAGGGTTATTTCATAAATACTTCGATTAAGGGTTTCAATCACTCATTCGTTCAATTTTACACTTTGTTATCCTCTCTAATCATAAACCCTAACTCAATTTCATCTTTAATCATCAAAACCCATCACAATGTCGACCCTAAAGTTTGCTGAAACTCACAATTTGGTTGTGTTTTTGGAGAAACCTGAAGAAAGTAATAGGTCTGAGGAAATTATTGATTTTCTAAATACAAGTTCTGTCCAATATGCGTTAACGGTTAATCCCACCATTTATACTACCTGTATTGAACAGTTTTGGACATCTGCTAAGGCTAAGACAGTTAATGGGGGAGCGTTAGATACAAGCCTTAGTAGACAAAAAGAAGGTAATCATCACTGAGATGCTGAAGGAATAGATTGTCAACCTACTGCTACCATTTTTGCAGAATTGGAAATGAAAATCTTACTCAAAAGCTTACATTCTATAAAGCTTATTTTTCATCCCAATAAAAATTTCTTATCCATACCATATTGCAATGCCTTAGTGCTAAGACTACATCCTGGAATGAATTTAGTAGCACTATGGCATCTGCTATCATATGTCTTGCCACAAACAAAAATATGGCATCTGCTATAATCTGTCTTGCCACAAACCAAAATTTTAACTTTTTCAAGTACATTTTTGATATTATGATGAAGAACTTGGAGGGTAGGGTTAAATTTCTTATGTATCCAAGGTTTGTGCAAGTGTTCTTGGACAAACAAGTTGAAGGAATGTCTAAACATAAAGGGATTTGTGTTACACCTTCTCATACAAAGAAGATTTTTACTAATATGAAGAGGGAAGGAAAAGGCTTTTCTGGGAGAATCACCCCTCTATTTCCAACTATGATGGTTCAAGCTCCAAAAGACATGGGTGAAGATTCAGCTGCTCCTACTGATTCCCATTCCACACCCATTATTACTCAACCATCATCATCTAAGCCTCAAAAGAAAAAGTCTAGAAGGAAACAGAGGAAGGACAGTGGTCCTACAGAGCCTAACCCTAATGAGGCTACAAATGAAGAACCTATATCTACCCCTTTCTGTGATCCACCTCAAAGTGGTAAGGATAGTTTGCAACTTGCTGAATTGATGACTTTATGTACCAAACTACAAAAGCAGGTTCTTGATTTGGAGGAAGCAAAGACTGCTTAAGCAAAGGAGATTGCCAATTTAAAGAAGAGAGTTAAGCAGTTGGAACAAAGAAAGAAGTCAAGAAATCCAGGGCTCAAGAGGTTAAGGAAGGTTGGTTCAGCTAGCAGGGTGGAATCCTTTAATGATGTTAGTTTGGATGCTCAGGAGGATGCATCCAAACAGGGGAGGAAAATAGCTGATCTTGATGCTGATGAAGAAGTGACTTTGATTGATGAGACTCAGGAAAGATATGATGAAAAGATGTTGTTTGATGTACAAGATGATTTACAAGGTGAAGAAGTTGTTGCTGAAAAAGAAGTTGCTGAAAAGGAAGTTAGTGATGCTGATCCAGTTACTACTGCTGGTGAAGTAGTTACTATTGCCAGTACTACAACAATTGTTAATGAATTGACTCTGGCTCAAACCTTGATAGAGATTAAAGCAGCTAAACCAAAGGCTGTAACAACTGCTGCCACTACAATTACTACTGCTATTGCTAGCACAAGACCAAAGGCAAAAGGAATTGTCTTTCGTGATCAGGAGAAAAAAGCACTTGCATTTACACCAATAGTTTCTTCTTCACAATCATCACAACTTCCATAAATAAAAGACAAATGCAAGGGATAAATGGTTGAGCCTAAAAAACCATTAAAGAAGAAAGATCAAGTTGCACTTGATGAAGAACTGGCTCTCGATTGAGGCGGAAAGACAAGCAGAGTTGGAAAAGAAAGAGTTTCGTCCAAGAAAAAGCTAAGCTGAACAGCATTTATTATTTGAAAGAACTGGATGGCATTCAAGCTATGATTTATGCTGATGAGCAATTAGCTGCAAGACTTCAAGCTGAAGAACAAGAACAATTCTCCATTGAAGAAAAGTCAAGAATGTTAGTGGAGATAATAGCTGAAAGGAAAAAGTTCTTTGCAACACAGAGAGCAGTAGAGCAAAGAAGTAAACCACCTACTAAAAATCAAATAAGGAATAAAATGTGTGCATACCTGAAGAATATGGGTGGATACAAGCATAATCAGCTAAAAGGAAGGAGTTATGAAGAAATTCAGAAGCTCTTTGACAAAGCATACAAACAGGTAAGTTCATTTATTCCTATAGATTTAAGGGTGGTGAAAAGCAGTGTGACAAGAACTGAAGAAAGTTCTAAAAGAGCAGGAGATGAGCTTGAGTCTGATAAACCAAAGAAGCAAAAGATAGATGAGCATGTAGAAGCTGAAAAAGATTATCAAGAGGAGGCAGAGATGAAAAGGCATATTGAGATAGTTAAAGATGATGAGGTAGCAATTAATGCTATACCTCTAGCTACTAAGCCTCCAGTGATTGTTGAATACAAGATTGATAAAGATGGAAGGATGGGATACTTTAAATTAATAAGGGCTGATGGAAGCTCAAAAAGGTATTCATCAATGATAAAGATGCTTCAGGATATTGATAGAGAAGACTTGGAGACCCTCTGGAAGTTGGTTAAAGCTAAACATGAGAATACAAGGCCAGAGGAAGATTATGAAAGAGTGTTATGGGGGGATTTGAAAGTAATGTTTGAACCTGACATAAAAGTTGAAGTATGGAGAAATCTACAAGGGTACAAAGTGACTATATGGAAGTTGTTTGATAACTGTGGAGTGCATTTTGTGAGGTTTAAAAATCTATATATCTTTATGTTAGTTGAGAAAATATATCCCCTTACACCAATAACAATCTCAAACATGCTGAACAAAAAGCTTCATGCTGACCGTTGGAATGAGATATGTTATCAACTACTCAAGCTCATGACAAAGCAGGAAAAGGGTTAATGAAGTGTTTGAATGCATCATCCTGGTGATGGTGAAGACTTTTAATGAGACTTGAAGATTCAGAAGATGAACATCAAGTTTAGGGGAGGATTGTTGGGTTTAAAAGACTTCAAAATATTCTTAGAGTTACTGCTGCTCAGGTATATATTAGTGTTGTCAAGCATAACTTAGTACTGCTGGTAATACTAATAAAAATTATGCTAAGTAGTTAGTACTGGTAGTATAAAAGTTACTACTACTAGTTACTACTATTAGTATAATTAGTACTATTAGTATAAAGTTACTGCTGCTAGTAAGAGTTAAGACTGCTCAGAGATGAAGACTAAAAATGTACTAAGTAGTTACTACTGCTAGTACAAAAGTTAGTACTACTAGTGTATGTTAGTACTGCTAGAGTAAACTTCTAAGCTAGTTAATACTGCTTGTGCTTAGTTACAACTGCTGAGTGATTACTACTGCTAGAAGGAATATGCTAACAAAGATGAGATCAAAGATTGATTGGAGAACAAGAATACTTACGAAGATAAGTATTAATTATTTGTAAAGAAGATATGTATAACTTATTTGTTTAAGAGATTACATTTGTTTATAGAAAAGATCATGATAAGATAGGAAAGTATTGTAAGCCTTGTAGGACTCCTTGGTGTATAAAAGGAGGTTCTAGGGCATAATGTTAGATGTACATCTTTGATATTCGTAGCTTCAAGGTTTTGTAAACCTTAACACTCTTAAGAGTGTTCGTTTTATATTAAGGCTGAAAGTTTAGTAATATGTCTTATTCATTGATTTTGTGTTAGTATTTTATAAAGAATTCTTCTTAGTATCATTAACTAGATTTCGCATAGTCTTTGATATTCATAATTAAGGTTTCTACCATAGTTATCTTGGATTTATTCAATACAACTAAGCATGTCAGTCCAAAAGTCACAAGTTCACAAGATGGCGAAAAGAGATTATGCTTGGTTGATGATCTCAAAGTGTTCAAGATCACATTTAAGACGAGCTAAGGAACAAGCTCAAGACCTAAAGTCTATGATCACTACATCAATTCACAAGTTAATCTAATGACTACGAGCTCAAGACTAAAGTTAAAGCATAGTATGCTAGGATTAAGTCTTTGTAAATTAGAGTGACACCCCTTAGGGGGAGATTGTTAGAAACACGAAAAGTATCGGTCACTTCCAATAATAGTTAGTCAAAGCTTGTAGTTAGTAAATGTAATGTTTAGTAATCTAAGTGGGCCAAAAGGCCCATGGAAAGCCCACAAGCAATCCATGGCCGGCCATATGGTGGTATAAATACCCTTTCCATGCCTTGGAGAGGGTGTTGGTTGTTTATTATTCATACACATAATACAAGTTTTCTCTTATGTTTCTTTCTTTCTCTAAAATGTTCATCCAACCATTCTCTCTTTCTCAAACCACTTCTCTTCCTCTTTCTATGTATGTTATTTGATTGTTCTTCACCTTATGTGAATGAATGAAGAAGATGAACATAATCCAACTTAATTTTTTAACCCAAAATCCTTTTTTAAAAACCCAAGTTCTTATTTGAAAACCCTATTTTTTTCCTTGCTAAACCCTTGTTTAGCCTTGATAACCATGATACACCTTGTATATCAACCCTAGTAATATTTGTATGCTTGTAATCTTGCTAAAACAAAAACTATAAACTTTCTTTTACCCCTATTTCTTGCCGAGACTTATGAGAGGAAACAAGAGAGAAATAGTTTGATTTTCTAGCAAATGATATGTGTGTGTATAAGTCTTGCATCAAGGCTAGTATTTATAGTGAGAGTGCTTGTAAAAACCACTTAATGAAACCATCAAATGGAAAGTATAAGAGGTGTAAGGGTAGACGGTTTTAAGGGTTTAGGGGATGGTTTTGTGATTAGTTTAATGCTAGGTCTTGTAAGTAAAGTATGTTGGAGTGTAAGATGATGGGATTTATTAAGTGAGCATGGTTTCTTTTTCTTCTTTTCCTTGATTCAAGCCGTTCCATGGCATGCTTATATGACAAAGTGAAAGATTTGGAAGCCTTGGCAAGTTATACATACTTTTGGGTTTATACAATGGTTAATGGTTATTATAGTTTATTAGTTAGTAGACTTTGTTGATTTATGTTGGTGTATGTATGTATGTGGAACCGAACATGGGTGAGTTTGTGTGAGAGTTTATATAATTTTTGGGTATTGAGTATAATGGTGGGTATTTGTTGAAGTATAGATGGGTTTATGGGTTTACATGCATGCATGAATGTGTTTAATTGCGAAACGTAAACGTTTTACGTAACGAACAAAAATAAAAAGTGAAAAGTTATAAATTATCTTCGTAAAAATAATATAACACTTGTTTGATGTAAATTTTTATTTGTTTGATGTCGATTTATGTTGATTATTGATTTTTAGTTTACGCGATTTACTATACGGTTGAAATTAAAAGTGAACGCGTAGATGTTTAAAATAAATAGTTGAATATTTATTGACGTAAAATGACGTGAAAATGTGGATTGTTATAGTCTCCCTGTGTTAAAAGAATTTCGTCCCGAAATTCAGTTTGAGTTGCCTTCCGAAGTGGTGTTGATGAAGAGGTGCGAATACTTATCTTAATCCTCCTAATATGCGCTAACCAACTTTGTTATCTTCATGTTTTTAACTCTTGTTTATACCATGAAGACTTTTAGGATTTGGTGTGAGATGATGTTGACTTCCTATAGTAAGGTGACGTAAAGGTCTATCTAGTTGTTATGGTTACAAATTTTGTTTCCCGTGACAAAAACGTTTTATGAATACGTACACAAAATTATTGCTTTTCAAGGATATAAGTAGAAAATTGATTCTTGACAAAAGTTTGAAGGTGACTACTCTCAGCATGGCATGGTCCTTTCTGAATTATACATTGGTGATCAGGCTATGTATATTTGAGGGCTTAACGATGTGATGCTCATTTTCGTCAAAATAGTGTTATGTATAAAGAAGTATCAAAAGTTTTATAAGATAACAAAATAATTCACAAGTTGGATGAAACAAGGTAGTTTGTAAACTGCTGGTGAAATAATTTGTCAACGTTAGTAAAAGGGTTTATTATGTGCTAGTCTAAATAGATAAAAAATTAAAATGAAATTGACATTTTCATAATATATTAATTTGATAGATAATTGATTTTATCGTTTTTCCACCAAAATACTACATGGTTTCTTAATACTACAAATCT
>BQNB010063153.1:0-35795 GCA_026074375.1 Tanacetum coccineum
TTTTAGCTTATTTGCCATTCTAGTTTATTCTAGTTGCTTATTCTTATGCTTGAGTGCTTATTAGGGATAGTTAAATATCTGTTTCAGCTTATTTTCTTATTTCTTGTTTCATTGCGTTTTAGTAAAGCTAGCAGTACTAACTTAAAGCTAGTAGTACTAACTCCAAGTTAGTACTGTTAGTACTGTTGTTAGTACTACTGAGTTTCTCCTGCTTAGCTTAGCTTAATTGCTTGCTGAATTTGCTTATTTAGAGTTAGTCTAGCTTATTTTGTTTTGTCTTAAGCTTATTTGTGTCTTAGTTTAAAAGTTTTAAGTGTTTTTACCATTTCTAGCTTTTATGCTAGTTCTAGCTTACTTTCCTTGCTTGTCTTTATGTGCATTTGCTTATTAGGTTTAGTGCCCAATCTTATCCTTGTCATATTCAAACATCAATTACCATTTCGTCTTTCGATTTTCCATTCTAGCCTTGTTGGGACATAACGACCCGGAAACACTCTATACTAATTTTGGTTTCATTGATTTTGTGGATTTTGATCCTTGTTATATAATTATATATGTTTATATTTATTTATATAAAGGGGTGAGTTTTCGCGAGTCAGTAACCGTTAGGTTATCCCGCACATAACGACAACCATCTTTAAATGTTTTACGTCATGACCCGCCACACTAGATTAAGGTTTAGTACACATTAAGCAAGTACATTAACATTTTCATGATAACGATTTAGTAATCATATGCATTCGGCTTCACCGACTACACGTAGGTTTTCATTCTTGTATCATTTTGCATGCATGCACAACATACCCAACACAATTCGTTACCTTTACCAATACCCTAAAATACTTGTACACTTTCAAAGTTACTCTTTTCCATCCCATTTTACAAGTCAAAATCGGCCCCCTCCTTTAAATAAGCTAGTCACCAACTATTGTCATAAGAAGTGCTTAAACATGCTTCTTACACATAAGGTGAAGACTTGAACAAACACTCTTCCATTGTGTCAACTATCAAATACCATATAAAATCCCATCCCTTGGGTAAGAAAATGATAACGCTCAAATTGAGTATGTTTTTAGTAGTGTTATCCGTGCTTTTGTATAAGTTATTTGGCTATTTATCTATGGTTTTGCTACTTAATTGTATCAAAGTATGTTTGCATGCATATGATGTGTCGTCGTGTAGGTTGCTAGTTTAGTTATCAAGTTTTACATTTATATTTTACCGACTTTACCTAAAAATGACACTCTAACGGGCAGTGTACCCGATCAAATGTAGCTTCGTTGGTAAGTATGGTGTCGATCACTAAGAGCGAGAGCGTTAATCTTTTAGTTCTATCAATATTTTGGTTAACTAAATTAAGTCAATTTAAACTATGTTAATTCTAATCTATGTTAAAACTATGTTAAACCTAGTTCTAACGGATAGGGGGTTTTCAGTCTGAGAGACTGGCACAGGTTTGATGGTGACTTAAATCAATTTAAAACACAACATACGCAAGCAGATAATCAAAAGATAGAAGAGCAGTCTAGGCAATTATAAGAAAACTGTATTAACCATGATTAATCCAATTAAAACGCAGGTTTATTTATTTTATTGCAATGAGTGCTTATTTTGAGGCGGCATATCATTCCAAGATTTAGGCGGTACTTCTTCCTGAAACCTAGACACGTAGAATTCTATCACAATTAAACGCGTCCGCATAAAGCATCTTATTTGTCGATTATAATCTATCTTAGAAGATTAATAATGGTAATCTTATTAAACCCTAGCTCGTCAAGACTTTACCCACTTACTGCTTAACGGCTCTTTATATACTAGTAGTCCACTGTCCAAGTCTTTACCAAAGGAAGAAGAACGCGATAATAGGTCACCTGCTAGAATAACTTATTCCCTTAAGCGATGGGTAAAGATAGGTCAATATTTGTGATCCTATTCTAGATATATATATTGCGGATATGGAGAGCCATCCTAGCATCTAGTTAACTTGGTCGATATCACCAGACCCAGTTGAATGATAGGTCGCATATTTAAGCACATAAACAAGTATGAATTGATAAACATAATCAACAACCAACGATAAATTAAGTAGTCGATATAAACAAACCAAACATTTAAATCTTCATAAACATGGCTAATACCCAAGGGTATTAGCCCTTAACCATTGTAATTAATACAAGAATAATCAATCAACCAAGGTAAACTAATCGAGTTAAACGAATGATACCAAAAATTGAACGATTATTAGAGTATAAGAGATTACAAGGTGTTTCCTATGGAATTAGAAGCTTTGTTTGACCTCTTCTGCTCTTCTTGTCTTCTAAAAATCAACTTTTGTGGTTATGATATCGAAAATATGATGAAGCACACCTAAAACTCATTTTTAGGTTTTCTATTTTTATTATCTGGAATTTCTTCGATACGCCGGATTGGTTGAGGTCAATACGATGTATTGGGGGTTTCTCGGAGTAGGGACCACGTTCAATATCTTCCAGAATATTTAATTACTCGAAATCGAATACGACGTATAGAAGTCTTTTGGATACGGCGTATAGGTCTTTGTTCTTCGTGGTTTCTTGTAAAGTGCAGGTACAGATATGCCGTATCTTCCTTGATGGATACGACGTATAGAATGTCATAACAGTATTCTTCAAATTTCTTCATTTAAGCTCCCAAATGCGTGCCTTTTAGCTAATCTTCACAAAGTACTCCATAATTACTGCAATTCTCAAATATAAACGATTAAGTACCAAGTTTTAGCAGCCCCCTCGAGTGAATATAGAAACATCATTAGCTTAATCACATCGTTTGGCACATTCCTAAATCGTAGAGTCGAAGTAATCCTTTTGAAACTATTAATATGAGCATGAGGATTTTCGTTCTCTAAACCGTGAAACGGGTTTGCTTGAACCAATTGTAACAAATTTGTCTTAATCTCAAAATGATCCGCATTAATTTTTGGTAAAACGATAGCTTCTCCATACCCTTCCGTGGGTGCATGGGATAGCTCTTCCATTGTATGTTCCGCCATTGGTGCAACGATAGTACGAAGCTCGGGTTCGACTATGTTTGGAACGCGTCCTTTATTTCGACGTCTCGGAATGGTCACGTTTGAATTATTTAGAAAATTGGAATTTCTAGTGCGTATGTACTAATCAAAACAAATGAAATGAGAAAAGAAATGAGAAAAGTAAATATTTTTTGTTTACCGAATAATCAACAAACTTAGGGTAACTCTCTTAAGTAAAATAAATTTTACAAAAGAGGTGCGCCTTTTTTGTAAGTGACACAAACGGTAAATTTTTTATATCTTTGGTTCGGGAACTTATTGATGGATAATACCTCAGTTGAAGGTATTATTTGTTGGTGTTCTTTTACCAACTTGGTAAATTTTTATATATTCACAAATTAACGAAAAAAATCAAAAAATCCGGAAGAGCAAATATTTTTGTATTTTTGTCTTTAATCTTCTACTTATACTAAAAAGAAAAGAAAAATATTTTTTACTTTTTATATTTTTAATTTTTTTTTGTATTTTTGAATTTCTCAAAAGCGTAACTTTCGAAAACGAAAGGTTCTTCAAATCACGATCGACAAATGCAAACGAAGGAATCTTAATCACAAATCCCCGGCAGCGGCGCCAAAAACTTGATGTCTATAATTTTATACACGTAAAATAATATAATAGATATGAAATTACCAAACTACCCTTGAGAACAAAGGTAGTAAGGAAAATTCTCACAAATATATATAATACGTATATTTACCGGTAAGTGATTACCGGGTCGTTTTCCCAAAGATTTATAAAACTGATACCTCGTTTGTTATTTGAACAATGACTTGAATTGGTTCGGAGATGATTTTTGATTGATAATCTATTTCTACAACTAAAAGCAACTAAAACAATTAAGCACAAATAAAAATAACGGGAATTAAAGAAATGCACAATTAAAACCTAAAATATAATAAAATTAACCCTAAATGATTTTCTAAACTATTTTTAATCCTAATTGACTATTAAAAAGGAAATGCTAAGGAAATCCTAAAACGAGAGCTATTTAAACTAAAAACGAAGAAAAACGAGAACGGGTTAAAAACACGAAAAACGTAAACGGAAACGAATCCCGTTCTTTAAAAATTGAAATTTTGCAATTTTAACCCTACGGAAGCAAACCTAATTTTCCTAGAAACTATATGATAAAAGAATTTTTTTTTAAAAAGAATTATATTTTTTTGATTATTTTTCTATTTTTTATGAATTTTTAATGTTTTTAACAAAGAAAAATGATTAAAAATAATAAACTTAATCCTAAAAATCTAGAAAAATTACTGAAATTGTAAAATAATGAGACAGATTTTATAAATATAGAAACAGAAATTAAGCAAACGAATTAAACCCTTAAAAGATGAAATTAAGCTACGAATTATAATTAGTTAAAGGAAATGGAAAAGGTGATAAAAGGTAATGGAAAGAGAAGATGACGGATGAGCTAATGTAGCAAACTGGTTAAATGAGTGTGTGTTTAAGGGAGAGGTCCAGGGTTTGAGCCCTTGGATCTTTCTTTTTGCAATTTTTTTTAATTTGAAAAAGTTTAAAAACAAAGATGTTAATAAGCTAGAAACTAACAACTTTTGTGAAAACTATTTTTTTTGAATCTAAAAAAATAAGCTAAAAAGAGGCTTTTTGAAACAGAAATGCTTAACTACTTTTTTTACTTTTTTAAACTTTTTATAAAACTCTACAAGCTACAAAATAAGCTAGCTACAAAGACAAATAAGCTACTAGAAACTTAAGCCTAACCTATTAAGCTAAAATGGACAGAAATAAGATCAAAAAGACAAGACATAAGCTGAAATAAGCCAAAAAGCATTTAAGCAATTCTGAAAACCAAACAGAAAAACAATCAACTTTGGGCTTATTTTAAAGCAACCAAACAGATCCTTACATCAGGATGCTCTTTAACTATTAAGATACATTAAAACATACTTTTAAAAAAGGAATTTGAAACTCAAATAGGCTATTAAATGGCTTATTGAAAAAGCTATTGCAGGCTAAAAACAGATAATCAAATAAACTTTTTAAGCAAAATTAAGACCTAAACTATCTAGATTGGCCTATAAACTAGTTGTGCACTTAATTTCAAAAGCTAAAACCTACTTTAACCCTCTGAAAATTAAGCTTGAATTTCACTAAAATCTGTTTTCACTAACTGATGCAGTTGACAACAGAGTGCCAATCTCTTTAAAAACCAAATGTGCAGGCCTAAGTATTAGCATTCTACACTTTTAAGACACCAAACTAAGAGCAAAAAGAACAATTTCAATTACTATAACAGATTTAAGCTAAAAATGCATAAGAAATAGAACTAAACTAACAGATTGCTAATAGTCACTAAGTAACTTGATGAAAATCTGAATTTGATCAATTAAATCTTTAAAACAAGATCAAAAACCAACATATAAAGGTTTAAAAGAACCAAAGTAGCAAGAACCCCCACCAGTATTATCTTGAGGTTAATACTGGCCTTGATCCAAACACCCCCTTAGAACTTTTATCTTCATATTTAGCTTAGGATTTTGAGAAATAAGACTTATTTTTCAAATACCAGATATCAACAAGCTTATAACAGACCTAATAAACAATATTCAATAAGCAAATAAGCCAGAACTATAAGCTATAAGCTAAAGCTACTTTTTTTTTGTTTTTTATGACAGTTTTATAAACAAATAGTGTATAATCAATGATTTAAACTAACAAGTAAGCATATTAAGCAAGCACTATTAAGCAGATCTAAATAGTAATAAGCAGAAAATAAGCAGTTATAAGCTAATATGCAGATTTAGGCTAAAAAGGGTAAAATGAGAACTCACATTTGCCTTTGCTTAAACAAGGCTATAAAATGCTCTTATGAGCTAGTCAACAAGCTCCAGCTTATCCAAGGATAAGCTGGTATTGTCCTGGAAGCCCTTCCATTATTGGCTTTCCTTTCATGAAAAGCTGTGGTGATTTTAAGGAGTAGATTTTGAATTTAAAAGCTCAACTAAGCTTTTGATGGCTTAGATGAGTGAATAACCAGCTTATGAATAGATTTAAGTTTATGAAATAGTTTGAAAACTTATGAAACATTGTATGAGCTTATTTAACCATAATTTTGCATAAAGGAAAAACTTACTGGGAAATTGAAAAGTGCATATTAAGGAAAAAATTAAATGTGATTTAATAATAAAGCTGATTACAAGATCGAATGAAAGTTACATTAAGTAAAAACCTTAAACTAAAAACAATTTTAAAAGGAAAAATTGCATAAGCTAATTCTTATAAGTTGAAAATTAAAAACTATTTCCCCCTTATTGTGAGTGAGGAGTGCCCTATTATATTGCAAGAGTGATGCTTCTAGGCCTTCAAAGATCCTTGGACAGCTTAAAAATTTGGCCTTCAATTTCATTAATCATTGGATGCTATTTCATGGTCGTTTGATCAAAATGAGCACACGGATTGCCATGCTGGAAATCCCATAATTTGGGAGGGCTTGTGCTTCTTTTGGCCCATATTTAGTGCAAATTTCTCTTCCTTGTGTGTTTCTTTGCATCCACGTGTGATCCATGTATCAGAGATTGGCCAATCAAAGCATTTGGTGACGTTTCCTTTTGCCAACGTGGTGCTTGGAACTCGAATCTTCTTTCCCCGACATCAATTTGGATTTACCCTTTGTTTTGGAAGGTGGGTAAAGTTGGGGATGATGGGTGAACAGTGAATCCACTCGCGCCATATTTTACCTTTTATTATTGTTTGACTTGTTTGACAGGGGCTGGAATGGGATAATAAAAATGGACCAAGGGTGTAATTTGGGTTCGGTTAATTGGGCTGGGTAAAATAGTATAAAGGGTTATGGTAAAAGGATAACGACTGTTATCTCTTTATAATAAAAAGACTAACGACGTTAGGTGCTTTTGGATTTTAAGTGAAATAGGTTTAACATTGAGGGGTTGTTTGGTATTTTGAGGGTTTTGGCATTTTGTGGTTGACCAAGCTTTGACCAAGGGTTGACTTTTGTTGACCTTTAATAGAAGATTTCTGGCTCTTTTGCACTCTTTTCCGTTTCGTGTCCATTTTTGCAGGTTTGACGTTTTCTTGTGATTTTGTGCAAATATCCCTACCTACACAACACAAATGACCAAAACAGCAATATACAAGCATAATTATGAACATTTTTGATCATGTTTTGGGTCATTTTTGATATTAAAATGATATGTAGAATTCTCAACTTATAAGCCATCCTTGTGACTTTGTCATATCTGTGATCTTGTGGACTTCTGGACCGACATGTTCATACATTCTTGATTTGTTGACTTTGAAAGCTTTTTGTTGCTTTCTTTCTTGAATTTTCTTTAGCTTTTACCAACTTCGTCCACTTTGAGAAAAGACGTTCGGTATCAGAAGTGACGAAAACTTCTTTGAATTCTTTGACATTTAATTACTTCTCTCTTCAAGCAAAAGGACGTACGGTATTCTGAGTAGCGGGAGGAAGTCTGAAACATGTACTTGAGCTTTCATGATGTCTTTATGTTTTGTCTTGGTCGGGTATGAGCATGTGGTTATGAATCTTGTGAGTCAGCTTGGTTTAAGGTACTTCAACACCTTCTTTAAGTAATCCTTCATTTATAATCAATTAGCACAATTAATCTGGGGGACGAATATGGATTTGTTATTCGTCCAGTGTGTTAGAGGATACCCTTCGTAATCCGTGTGGATCGACTGTGATCAGGTAGATTCAATTTAAGATGTATCTCTTTGGGCAGGATTTCCAGAATGATAGTTTATAGAATCTTTCTAACACATTTGCATTAGATTCATACATACCTCAGCATGTTTCATTATCGGAACGTTCAAAGCAGACATCATAATAAGAGGGCGGGTACCTGTGTGAGTTTCTATATCACCGTTTGAATAGATTTATTGATTTGTTATCAATCTTCGTGTCTAGTTGATAATGGCGGTTTTATGACACATCGAGAGTGTTTTTCTCGTTACTTTTAGTGATGCTTGAATGCGTGCATGTCTTTGGAATGGAACAAGTTTGAATTCTTATATAGATATGCATAGTATCGTGTGTATGGTGGAGAGTAGGATTGGTGACACCATTGTTTCTTTCACCAGAGGTTGTCACTAGTTTGATTCGTAATAGAATCGCACAAGTCACTACCAGTGTGGTTGTTTGATGTTGGCTCAAGCAGGATTTCCATCTTCATTGTGAATACTTAAGTATCACTCAGATGTTCTGGCAAAATCACAAGGATAATGCGTAGGACTCTTAATATATATCTTGTAATTCACATTGTGTGACTTAGCAAGCAGAATTTGACAAGTGTCCTAATGAGATTTATGGATGATCTCTTTTGGCTCTAGGAATAATAGTGCAACTTGTGTTTTTAGTGATCTCGGAAGGGGGGGAGCAGACTGCCACCTTTTTCAATTTCACTAACTGGTGTGAGGGATAGTCGATTCCAGATATGCGTGTAATCTCTGTGAGAAATGAAACAAGAGTCTTTTGAGAGACCTTGAGTGGCTAGGGAGGGTTGTGCATAGCGTCACTGGGTCAAATTTAGTCGTCACTATCCGTCAGACTAACTTTAGTGTTTACGACAGGTTTTCTATATCGCGCCACTAGGGTTTTGCTACGCTCTCGCGCCGCGCTCGCTCCCGGGGGGCACGCTTTTCATTTACACCCTTTATCTCTTTATATTTCTTTTTTCATTTTTAACCCCTTCTATGCTTACCTAGAACAGTATAACTCAAACCTTGTTGGGTTTGTTCCAGTGTTAGCTCCATCTCAGTCGGCATTATTCCCTTTTCTTACTTTTTCTCCTTTTATCATACCTAAGGACTTCTACACTAACTAGTGGATATCCCTGGGTAGATCCCTCCGGTTCTGGCTGGATCATGGGATTTGAATACTATGCCTAACCACCTTATATCTCTATAAATTTAAGAAAGGGCGGTCTTTTGGTATTCCATCACAAACTTATAAACCATTGAAAATTCAATCAAAGTGTTGTTATAAATATAAAAAAAGATTTGCACTTTGAAAGTTTTTTCATTATCACTAAAAGCTCCCCCTTAACATGTGCATCGATATCGTAGTACATGCTAAGTGTAGAGTGTACTGAGTCCATTTTATATGATCACATTTCTATACAAGTTAGATTCAGTTAATCATTTTTCTCCCCTTATCCAAAATGTTAATCCCTTGATATTTTGGATATCAATTGATTAAACGTCCGGGGACAAAATGTTACAGAATAACTTATAGGAACATTTTAATGCTCCCCCTCAAATTGTGAGGGATATGATATAGTGTTGAGTATGAAATTTTGAAAGATTTTGAATTTTGTGAAAAATTCTTGAAAAATCATCGTACTTGAACACCACTAAGCCTAAGTCTTTTACTACTTATGTACATATTCACATGTTTATTATATATGAAGATTTGACCTGAATGATGAGAACATCATATGTTGAAATCATATGGTCCTTTGTAGCAGCCGTAAGACTCCTTCATAAAATCTCCCACCAACGAACTTTTCCAAGCTCCTCATTAACCTTCTTTCTTTCAAGAGGTTGTCAATCTGATCTTTCTCTGTCCAAGCACTCTTCAGCATTGCTTCAACTTTCTTTCCAAGTTATGAAAGTCTTTGCTTATGAAACAGATTCAGATACATATGTAACTTGAGCTTGTGTGGTTGGTGATGTCGGTGTTGATGTTGTCTTAGCTTCCCCCTAAACAAGCAATTCTTTCTTGAGTAGATTCAAAACTTTCTTGCAAGCCGCATCAAGCAGTCTTAATGTATAAAGCCCAGATATCCGAAGTACCAATTTACCTTTAAGAACTTGATACCGAAACACACCAAAGTTAATTATGCTCGGAATGAGCGCATTCTATCTTTCAGGATATTTATGATATAAATTGTATCACCAAACTCTTCTAAGTACCGAATGTCACAATTATTCCCTCTAAGTAGTCGAAATGATAGCACCTAAGTCAACTAAGTCCCAAATGTACTTCATTTCTTTCTGCAGAATACTGACTGACTTAAGGAATCATCATACCTATGTGTACCTCTTTTATCAAATATTTCTACTTCTTTTAAGAATAAGCTTAGGGATTGACCGTTTGAGGAAGCATTAATTGAATCAGAAAGAACTTTTCTTACGTTTTAAATAATTATACTCCTAACACTTCCCCCTGGGGACTCAAATGATGCACACTGGCTAATGACGATATGTCTCTTCCACCATGTGATTGAAATAGTGCACCCAAAAGATTCAAAACGGCCTAAAATCAAAAGAAGCTAACCTCAAAAGACAAAAGAAGCTAACCTCAAAAGAAGGCCAAGGACACTATCAAGTATACATCTACTCCTTCCCCCTTGCTGGTTTCGACACGTCGGAATCAGCAAAACCTTATACGCATACATATTCGAGATCGTGTTTGAAGAATTAATAAGCTTAAATCTATTCCGTGAGAATCAACTAAGTCTTAAATTGCAAATAAGTCCATAAAGTTTTAAACACATGACATCTAAAGCTTGTGTAGTTAAAATCCATTAACTCCCTTTAAATTATGATCCGTCATTATTAAAAACTTTATCCGTTAATTTTGTGACTTATTTTGAAAGACCGTTTTAAAAGATTATTTGATGATGATTTCTCCCCCTCAAATAATGACCCGTTTTCTATTTAAAGAGCTGTTGTCATTGTTTGAGTGGTCGAATTGTCTTTGAAAAATCTTTTTGTGATTACTGAAAACACTGATTCATTGTGAAGACAACTTTTTACCAAAAAATAAGATTTCTCTTATTTTAACACATAAGCGCCTCCTATCCACAGGCTACCACTTATGGAAAAACTTAAGAAAGCACAAGTTGTGATGCAAAGTAATCACAAGCCTTTGCATGGTCATAAAGTAGACCATGCCCGAGAATAAATTCCCGTTGAGAGGTCAAGTTTCCTTTTTGGCGGAATACTTGCCTTTAACATGATGACCGGGTTGCTATCTGAAATAATAGGCGCCCCGCACGGCGCCCCCCCCTTGCCCCCCACAAGCCATTTGGCATAGTTTTAAAACATTTGAACTCTTCTGCTCGAACATTATTTACAGCCTCGTAAATTATTGTAAGCTACTCGCGCGCACGCTCTCGAACCGTAAATGTTATCGATTTTCAGAAGACATGTCATTATTACCTCTTTTTATATTTTTCTTATTTTTTAATTTTTTTTTGGTTTTAAAATTATTATATTTTTGTATTTTGTTTTTATAAAAATTTTGAAAAAATGAAAAAATCTTTTTGGGTTTTTATGGTTATTTAGTTAATGTATATGATACAGGATATGTGAATAGTAAAATTACTATTTATCATCTTCATCTCATTGTGTTTGAGTCTCGACATTAAACTTTCGCATTCCAGCTTGTTGATTAGAAAATTAAATCTATTTCGGCCAAGAGCTTTAGTGAAGATGGTCTGCCAGTTGATACTCCGTATTGACTAAGTAAGTGTCGATCACCCCCCAATTTCTCAACATGTCCTTGATAAAGTGATATCTGATTTCTATATGCTTGGATCTGGAATGTTGACTACTTGTTGAATGATATTAAGGAATAGGCTTTTGTTATCACAGTACATTGGAATTTTATTGAATCTAAATCCATAGTCGGTATGTTGTGATCTCATCTAAAGGATTTGAGCACAACAGCCGGATAAAGCAATATATTCAGCTTTCGTACTGGATATCGCAACACTTTTCTGCCTTTTAGACGACTTGCTAACAAGTCTACCACCCAAAAGTTGCTAATACCGAAGTGCTACGCGTGTATCTTGAACAAACCGCATGATTACGCATCTGCGAAAATGCTGTTAGAGCAATCGAATAATTCCTTCGGATACCATAGACCGATGTACGGTCCTTTTAGATACCGAAATATCCTTTTTACTGTATTTAAGTGCTTTTCAGTAGGCCAAGCCTGATACCGGACACACATGCATATAGCAAATTGTAGGTCAGGTCTACTAGCTGTAAGATAAAGGAGGGTGCCGATCATACCACGATAGTGTGACCGATCTATGGCTTTCCCTTATGTATCCTCATCCAGTTTGGATTTCTCCACCATTGGAGTATCCACTGGGTTACAAGAGTCAAAACCGTATTTCTTTAAAGATTCAAGGGTATATTTTGACTGGTTAATAAAGAGGCCTCTGGGACTTTGAGAAATCTATAATCCTAAGAAAAATGAGATTTTGCCCCATCTTGACATCTTAACTTTTGAAAACACATTGCATTTTAGAAAATAGATCACAAAGTTCGGTGTAGATGCAGCAAGATAATATCATGTCGCATAAATTTGTACCGAGGTAATTCCTTGCAGTCTCTAGTGGATAACAATGTAGGATTCCACTGAGTCCTTTGGAGAAGCCTGAGATATCATGGAACGAAGACAAACATATCATACACGGAGCGTCGATGCTTTTTTTAACTATAACAGAGCTTTCTTTAGCTTATACACCGTGATTGGGGTTATCTTTACCACGAAACCATCCGGCTGGTAACATAAACATCTTCTCCAGATTACCATTCAAAAACGCGAGTCTTCACACCATTTGGTTTACGGAACATGTTCATATGAGCAGCAAACGCGAGAAAAATCCTTATAGCTTAACTCGCAACCAGAGGCGAAGGGACTCTTCAAAATTGATTCCCTCCTCTGACGTAACAGGGCTACTAATCAAGCTTTATTCTTCATAAATTCCGCCCAGTCGTCTAGTTTCACTTTGTAGATCACTTCAAAGTAATCACCTTTAACTTTGTTGGTCGGGGTATGAGCTCCCATCTTTAAGTCGTGCAAACACATTAAGTTATTCTTGCATTGCTTCAATCACAACAGCTTGAGTCAAGCATCTTTTACGTCTTGGTTCAACAGCTGTGAGGGAAAGCATATTAGTACAGAAAAGGCTTGCTTCTGGTAATTGCAGCCGAGTAGAAACTGGTCTAGCAAGTTCACCGATTATGTTTTCAAGTGGATGATCCTTAGTCCATTTGCTATTGTGTTCAAAAATTTGGTGATCAGGGTGCACAATTGTATGAATAGAATCCGATGATGAAGATTGATCAGAAGGGATGCTCTCTCGGAATTAGAACACCAATGTACATACGCTCTCGCGCTCACCATATGTGCAACTTCAATATCATGATTATCTTCTTCAACATCGTTCGGAATGACGAGAGGTTCGGTTTCGGGTGTTGTTTGAGAAACCAAATTACTTAGAGATGGTGCATCTTGGTCAACTGTAGTTGATGAAGGTGAACCAGTTGAGTCAGCAAGAACTGGAGCAATTACTTCATTACTTGGAGCAACGACTTCAGGAGCTGGATGATCAACACTAGGTGAAGGATTGAGAAATTCATCGAACAACGGTTGAAACAGCATATCCCAGTCAGTTCGCGAAGGTGGTACAAACGGTGTTGAAGGATGAGGGTTTGGCACGAGGCCTGAACCGATTGTTGCAGGAGTTATTTCATGGAGTGCGGGTCTTAAACTGTTGTGTTCAGAAGCCATTGCAGTCAGCTCATCAAAGTCAACATGAATGGTTTCAACTATTCGTCTGGTACGTCTGTTGTAAATCCGGAATGCTTTCTTCATGGGTGCATAACCAATGAAAATACCTATATCGGCCTTCGGTTGTAACTTGCCCAAGTTCTCGCTATCATTCGTTGGGTAGCAGAGTGCACCAAACACATGAAGATACGATAGGTCAGGAGGTTTGTTGTGCAGAAGCTCGTATGGTGTTTTACCATGTCGACGGCGTATCATGGAACGATTTTGGGTATAACAGGCTGTAGCAACCGCTTCGGCCCATAGAAATAAAGGAGCTTTTGCATAAATTAACATAGTGCGGGCTGCTTCAATTAGCGTACGATTTCGTCTTTCAACAACACCATTTTGCTGTGGTGAGTGGGCAACATATGTTTCATGAGAGATGCCAACCTTCTCATAATATTCACGCAATGTCTGATTAACAAACTCAGTTTCATTATCTATTTTGATGCGTCAGACGGTTTCTTTAAGTCGTACTTGGATCATCTTCAAAAAATTGATAATAAAAGCTGGAGCTTCATCTTTTGATCGCAAGCATTTTACCCATGTAAATCGAGAGTAATCGTCGACAATAACAAGGATGTACTTCTTTCCATTGACACTCATGACATGCATTGGTCCACACAGATCCATGTGCAACAGATAGAGTTTTTCTTGATTGGTGTCTAAGATTTAGGTTTGGTGGGGTTTTTCGTGCTCTTGCCTAATGCACATGCAGAACACAAAGGTCCTTTTCAAACTTGAGCTTTGGGAGACCTCAAACAAGACCATGTCTAGCAAGATGATTAATAGCTTTGAAGTTTAAATGAGAGAGACAACGATCCCATAACTAGGACTTGGTTTTAGAGGCCTTTAACAAGAGACAAATAAGAGAGGACGTCATTATATCCCCAAGAGAGAGTGTATAAAGATTGTCCCCCGGATTTAGTTAATAAATAACACCTTCTAGATTGCGAATGTAGATGGTGTGTTGACGATGTTTGATCTACTTTTCTAGAGCTATTTCTCTATCAATGTTCCTAGATTCTTCTTTCTTAAAATCATTTTTTAGAATAGTAACCGTTTGTAATAAAGATTCCTTTTCTTTTAAATGTTCTAAAAGAGTGTGTTTAAGAAGATCAATCTCTACAGATTATGCACATGTCTCTGAAACGTTATCCTTACTCCTTAAGTCAACATTTTGTCCTTCTTTCAAAACTTTAACTTGTTCCTTATATCTTTCAAGCTCAGCAGTTAAGGTATCATTGACACTCTTATTTTCCAGATTAGTCTTGGTACAATTAGCTACTTGGGTTTTAAGCTGTTCAATCACAGATAATATCAAATCATCTTGTTGTGCAGAGGAGTTAGACTTCTGAACAGTTGCTTGTTGTGATTCAATCACATACTGAGAATAAGGAATGATATTGCTATCACTGGTTATTTCAGTCTCTGAATGATTCACAACATTTGACTGTTGAGAAGACGACACACTTGCACAGCTTGATTTACCACATTATTATTCATATTATCATGATTGTGTACCTCAGCAAGAGCATCTGAACCATAATGAGATAAATTCGCCATGAGAGCAACTTTGGCAGAGTTGAGTTCGTCACAATCAGAGTCATATGCATCCAAATCATCAGCTTGATAAGTAGCATTATGAGTAATGACAGTCTGTGTGCCTTGACCTTTAGGAATATCTAGATCAGCCAAAAAAGCTAGTTCCTCCTTATTTAGAATTTGACCATGTGCTTGAGCTTGTACCAGCAACACTTTCTCCTTAAACCACGAATCATCCCTTTTTATCTTTGGTTTGGTGCACTATCTGAACATGTAACCTTCCCCTTTGTAGTTGTAGCAAATAACCGTCCTCTGTTTTCCAAAATTTCTTCCACTTGATCCTGGAGTGTAAGTCCTTAAAGTACCCGCAGCAAAAGAATTTTGTCTCCCCTGAATTGGTTGTAGTGTCACTCTTTTATTATTGATGGTAGCTTGTTGCCTAGGGTTAGACGAGTTTTTCAGCTGATTATTGGTAGTAGGATAACGGGAGGTGACAATTGCAGTCAAAAACGACATCATGTGATTGATGGCATCAATGGGATCATCACCTTTCTGGAACACTGGAACAATTAGATCAGAGTCTTATTGGGAAAATTCAGATTGTTAGTTAATTTGGGGAGGATATTCTGATTGAGGAATAGATGACGATGGAGAATAAATGTTGTGGTGAATTGATGATTGAAAATCATTTGATGGATAAGTTACTGAAAGAGGTGTTGATGATTGATGAGTTGAGTATTGTTGAGACTGATAAGGTGAACCATACTATAAAGATGGATATGTTGAAGCTGGTGGTTGAAGTTGATTGTTTTGGTAAGTGTGTTGATGAGTTTGATAAGGTGATTATGTTATTTGGTGAGATGCAACTAAAGCAAGAGGATCGGAGTTACGTTCATGCATCAAACGAAATTCATTTGCATGTCGTTCATGTTGTTCCAAGTTAGCATGAAGCTGATCAACATTGGTAGTATGCAAGTCTTTGACCAACTTAACATCAGTAATAAATTTGCTCCATTAAGCAGGAAGTGTGTTCAGAAACTTGGTATTAACTTGAAATTGCTCCAATGATCTTGTAGATGTTTCATTCTCATTGAGTAGCTGTGTGAATCTCAGTGTATCGTGTATCGACTCTCCTTTCTTGTAGTAACTTATCAAATTCCATTAGTACAAACTTACACTCACGGTTCTTTGCTTTGTTAACGACGTTCCTTGCATTGAGCAGTTTTAATCTTCTCCAAAGATCCTTGGCTACACGTTTGTTGACTCAAAAGAGCCTAGAATTTCTGTGGAAGACTTGGAGAATGATATTAATTGCCTTTGATGTCACAATCAGCTTGAATGGCTTCTGCAGGGGTGAGCTCAGTATATTCCTTAAGTATTGTTACACCATCCATTGTGATTGATGGCCAGACGAGTGGACCTTTCTCAACGGAAGCAATGATCATTCTACCATGTGGTCTATTTATCATATAAAGTTCCATTATGCTTTTCCATGAATCATACAAATGTTTTTCAAGCATCGGTGGTTTATTGTCACCACCCAAGAGAAGTGATTTATCAGCAAGAGTCGTCATTAATAACGTGGTATAAAAAAATTATACTAATTGACGATCCAGTGGTTAGAAAAGGGAATTGGTTTGAATGTGTGGTTGTTGAGTCTTGAAATAATTCTTGAAACTAAGTGGGATTTTACAATTCTCGACAAAACCAGGAAAACAAGTTAATGTTTCACGGGATTTTACACGTCAAAGAAATAACCGTATAATTTAGAAATTTGAGTTGATAGGTTTTGATTGGAAAGTTACTAGTTCGGTTCTCAAACAAAGTGATTGGTTCGGTTCTCTAACAGACTGACTAGTTCGGTTCTCAAGTGAGTTGATTAGTTCGGTTCTAAGTAAAATCAACTCGTTCGGTTCCAACTAAAATAACTAGTTCGGTTCCAACTGAAGAAAAACTAGTTCGGTTCAAACTAAAACAACTAGTTCGGTTCCAACGAATAACAACTCGTTCGGTTCCAATTAAAGAAACTAGTTCGGTTCCAACTGATGAAAACTAGTTCGGTTCCAACTAAAACAACTCGTTCGGTTACAACTAAAACAACTCGTTCGGTTCCAACTAAAACAACTCGTTCGGTTACAACTAAAACAACTCGTTCGGTTCCAACTACAAGCAACTCGTTCGGTTCCAACTAAAACAACTCGTTCGGTTCCAACTAAAGTCAACTCGTTCGGTTCCACTGGTTCGGTTAACTAGTTCGGTTAACTAGTTCGGTTAACTCGTTTGATCTTCTAGTTCGGTTCCAACAGACAAGACTAGTTCGGTTGTAATTGAGACGCAACCCAAATTTTCAAAACTCAAAAAGACACATTTTTGATTGTTTTTTGCAAAAAATCTTGTACAACTAGTGTTACTAACCCTATAGGAACAAGAAAAATGACAACTTTAAGGTTTTTAAGCCGAAAAATTTTAAATCAAGATTTTGCACTTTGTAAAGGTTTTGAACACAAATCAAAATACAAACACAAAAACTAAACACACCACTCCATGGCTCTTGATACCAATTAAAGAATACTAGTAATCTTTGATCTTATGCAAGAACTAGAGAGAGAAGTGGGTTGGAAAGTTTCGAGAGAGAGAAAGATGATAATAGTATTATGTGTGTAAAAATAAGAAATGAAACAACCAACCACCCTCTCCAAGGCATGAAGAGGGTATATATTCCTTACTACATTGGTCGGACATGGCCTTAACGGGTTTCCTATAGGCCTAGGGCAGTAGTTACTAGACGAATTCATATAACAAACTACGGGCCTAAGACTATTACAAGCTTGGAATTCGTTTTTACGTGACCGGATACTTTTCTTGTTTCCAAACAATTTGTACCCTAAGGGTGCAGGAATGTTTGATGTTTCAGCTGAATGAAATGTCATCCTAGAGGATCACTAAGTTCAACCGGGACTCTCTCATCAATGAAGAATCTGGAGGATGCACATATGCTTTGGGGAGCAGTTCATTAATGTACAAATCCACGATGATTGAACCGGCAAAACTCAAATGTGTGGATAGCAGAAGTCAGTCGCCATGATCTTCTGTTCCAATTTATAAGATCTTCCTTAGTGCCTCCACTGCTCACACCGGTCATTGATATTTTCACTCCTAAAACCTGCATTCATCTACCACGTATAGTACTAATCTTTGGAGTGTAAGTCCTTGAAGTACCCGCAGCAAAAGAAGTTTGTCTCCCCTGAATTGGTTGTAGTGTAACTCTTCCATTATTGATGGTAGCTTGTTGCCTAGGGTTAGACGAGTTTCTCAGCTGATTATTGGTAGTGGGATAACGGGAGGTGACAACTGCAGTCAAAAATGACATCATGTGATTGATGGCATCAATGGGATCATCACCTTTCTGGAACACTGGAACAATTAGACTGGACTCTTGTGGGGAAAATTCAGATTGTTGGTTAATTTGGAGAGGATATTCCAATTGAGGGATGGATGATGATGGAGAATAAACGTTATTGTGAATTGATGATTGAAAATCATTAGATGGATAAGTTACTAAAAGAGGTGTTGATGATTGATGAGTTTGATAAGGTGACTGTGTTATTTGGTGAGATGCAACTAAAGCAAGAGGATCAGAGTTACGTTCATGCTTCAAACGAACTTTATTTGTATGTCATTCATGTTGTTCCAAGTGAGCATGAAGCTGATCAACATTGGTAGTATGCAGGTCTTTGACCAACTTAACATCAGTAACGAATTTGCTCCATTCATCAGGAAGAGTGTTCAGAAACTTGGTATTAACTTGAAATTGCTCCAGTGGCATCTTGCAGATGTTCATATCATTGGGTAGTAGTGTGAATCTCAAGTAGTACTCGTGTAATGACTCTCCTTTCTTGTAAGTGAACTTATCAAATTCATCGTACAACTTACACTCTCGTTCTTGCTTTGTTAACGACATTCCTTGCATGAGCAGTTTAATCTTCTCCCAAAGATCCTTGGCTACACGATGTTGACTCACAAGAGCATAAATTTCTGTTGGAAGGCCTTGGAGAATGATATTAATTGCTTTGATGTCACAATCAACTTGAATGGCTTCTGTAGGGGTGAGCTCAATATATTCCTTAAGTCTTGTTACACCATCCACTGTGATTGATGGCCAGACGAGTGGACCTTTCTCAACGGAAGCAAGGATCATTCTACCATGTGGTCTATTCATCATATAAAGTTCCATTCTGCTTTTCCATGAATCATACAAATGTTTTTCAAGCATCGGTGGTTTATTGTCACCACCCGAGAGAAGTGATTTATCAGCAAGAGTCGTCATTGATAACGTGGTATCAAAAAGATTACTAATTGATCGATCGGTGGTAGAAAGAAATTGTGTTTGAATGTGTGGTTGTTGAGTCTTGAAATAATTCTTGAAACTACACGGGATTTTACAATTCTCGACAAAACTGGGAAAACAAGTTAATGTTTCACGGGATTTTACAAGTCAAAGAAAGAACCGTATAATTTAGAAAATTTGAGTTGATAGGTTTTAATTAGAAAGTTACTAGTTCGGTTCCAACTGGTTCGGTTCCAACTGGTTCGGTTTCAACTGGTTCGGTTCCAACTGAAATCAACTCGTTCGGTTCCTACTTAATCAACTAGTTCGGTTCTAACTGAAGAAACTAGTTCGGTTCCAACTTAAGAAAACTCGTTCGGTTCCAACTGAGATCAACTCGTTCGGTTCCAACTAAAACCAACTCGTTCGGTTCCACTGGTTCGGTTAACTAGTTCGGTTAACTCGTTCGATCTTCTAGTTCGGTTCCAACAGACAAGACTAGTTCGGTTGTAACTGAGACGAAACCCAAATTTTCAAAACTCAAAAAGACACATTTTTGATTGGTTTTTTGCAAAAAATCTTGTACAACTAGTGTTACTAACCCTATAGGAACAAGAAAAATGACAACTTTAAGGTTTTTAAGCCGAAAAATTTTAAATCAAGATTTTGCTCTTTGTAAAGGTTTTGAACACAAATCAAAAGACAAACACAAAAACTAAACACACCACTCCATGGCTCTTGATACCAATTGAAGAATACTAGTAATCTTTAATGTTATGCAAGAACTAGAGAGAGAAGTGGGTTGGAAGGTTTCTAGAGAGAGAAAGATGATAATGAATATTATGTGTGAAAATGTAAAATGAAACAACCAACCACCCTCTCTAAGGCATGGAGAGGGTATATATGTTACTTACAAGGCCGGCCATGGGCCTTAACGGGCTTTCCATGGGCCTTAGGCCAGACAAGCTTATTAGACTAATCATGTAATAAACTACGGGCTAAGACTATTACAACTTGGAAGTGACTGATACTTTTCTTGTTTCCAACATATATGAAGGTTCCTAGGTCATAGTCTATGCCAAACCACCTAGTTCTCTATAACCTTGGCTCTGATTACCATTTTGTCACACTCCGTCATAGGCGAAAACACGAGAATGCAACGAAATGATCAATCATAACACAAGATACATAATAGAGAAATACTAAGATGCATAAATGAAATGTGTCATGATGACCATCAACCTCAATACAACCTTTAGTGATGTCCCAAATCAAGAACACAACACATAGTCACCAATTATTACAATCATAAGCCCACGCAGGGGTCCATATCAATCATAGAACAACAATCCTCAAGGAAACAAATCCATAACATACTTTCAAATAAGCAAGACTTCTCTAACATGATCCATACATGATACACTTAAAGTCTGCTATCACACATCTCAACCTTAACGATCATTCTCTTCACCTGAAAATAATACTCGAAAACGTCAACAATAATGTTGGTGAGCTCGTAGGTTTGAATCAAAACCCAATCGCTGTGCCAATACTTCAACAGCTGGACAATTGTGCAATATGACAGTGAATATATGTAAACAAACCCATGACTTAGCATCCCCGCTAATCATGTGCGATGACCTAGCATCCCCGCTAGTCACCAAACCAGCATATACCAATGCTCTTGGAGCCGCAACTCTGATATGTCACTTACGCACCTAAAGGGCCTACCAGCTGGAGCACTAGATTAGGGAAGGACCACACAAGACATGGCAAATCCTTGTCAATCACATACATTGCCATGCACCTCGATGCATGCAAGTACAATCAAACCACATAATATTCACGTAGCAGTCATAAGCACATAATTGTCCCAAAAACAAAACCACATTTCGCACAGTTAAGAAAACAGTTCAAAACACATTTGAGTATCATTTTCCCCCAATGGAAAAGATTTAAAAAGTGGGGCTACGAGAACTCACCTCAAGCGAAGTCTCTAGCAACCAAATCTCAAATCACACAAGCAAATGCAACGACGTCCGCACACGACCTAGTCCAGTTAATGTCTCATTTTATCATTCATCTCCAAAACAGTTTTCAGGTTGGATGCATAGAGGTTAGACGCATGTTGTACGATTACCTTTAACGTTTTAGTGGTGTGATGGTTGACGACTTAACTTCAAATGATACCATATCCCAACGCATATCTCAGTATAATATACTTATACTATTTAAGCAAAATAGTTAAGCAATATAAGGTAATAAATACTTATAAATATACTTCGATAAATCCATTCGGTACACTTAGTTACCATAAATATACCTTTTATAGTATACGGAATGAAACGTTTATTTACGTTAAACATTTTAAGAAACTTTCGAGAAAAATTATATTTTTCGTCTTTTTTACGACTTATTAAAATATTAATACTTTATTATTATATTAAAAATCTCGTTTTGAGTAAAAATTCTAAGTATAAACTTTTTACGAAATTTCGACATGACCCGTACGTTTATACAACCTTTTCCAAGGTTTTGAACCTTAATTTCAAACAATTCTCCACTATTTCATCATTTTCCAACAAAATACCAAGAATCCATGTTTCACAATGTTTACCAAAATGTATTTCTCAAAAGACTTTCAAAATAAATTCACAAACATGTTTCGCTTTCCAAAAGTTCGTCAAAACTTCTCAAAACAACTAGTCAATGCTTATTGGGCTTTAAGGCCCAATAAGATTCAACTAAGATATATATATATATATGTATTTCTCAAAAGACTTTCAAAATAAATTCACAAACATGTTTCGCATTCCAAAAGTCTGTCAAAACTTCTCAAAACAACTAGTCAATGCTTATTGGGCGAGATGCAACGACTTGCATTAGATGCATTTCTATTCATTTAGATGCACCATTTCGAGTTTCGAAAGTATTTTGATGTGTAGAAGGTGCAAATTGATTTTTCTGATTTAGCACTTGCATGATGAACAAAAAACATGCGAAATCATGAAATGCATTATAATATATGTAAATCCATCAATTAAAAGCAGGAAATGCGTTAGTAATGCACTAAGATTTATAGAGAGGCTCTAATTAAGTCGTGCAATCTCGGATTATGCGATTCAAGTTACTACTATCCTTCTTATTTTAAGAAAAACCTTCTCATTTGATCCTAATAACTTATATTTATATATAAATATTATATAGAGATTATATATAGAATATATATAATATATAAATACAATGTATACATACATACCATACAATACATACTTCATACAACATATATAATATATATTATCTACATGGGGGACTTTCTTTTCAGAAAGAATTCTTAGTGCGAGAACTGACAGAATCATCAAAACATACATGCACGCCTATTAAAAATATAAAAAATACATGAAATCAATCCAATAATCGTAAGAATCCACCTATGTTCTTCAGTATCATCATGAACTCTTCCTCTTCATTCACAAAAACCTTACACACGACCGCAATATTGTTGTTGAACGCCTTATAAGAACATACACGCACACCTTCAAGAAATTTTGATATTTCCAATTTCTATCAAATTATTTAGAACAACTATGTTTTTTAAAACCAATATAGTTGTTTTTAGAACATATTCAAAAAATACAATTATTGAAGCGTGCAGAATGTTTTTGGAGGTTCCTGTTCAGTTCCGCACTAAGAATGGTTCTGAAAAGAAAGTCTCACATATATACATATATATATATATATATATATATATATATATATATACACACACACACACAATATGAGATTGGTTCAAATGAAAAGTGAATTATGATAGAAAGGATAAAAAGTCTTATGTTATAATTTTAAAATATTTATTAAAACACATCATTAATTCTAATAAAAGACTATCATTAATTTTAATAAATCTCCATCATCAATTGTGTCAAAAGACTTTCTTTGTCACTCAAAATGTGTTATGAAATTAGTGTGTCATTACGAATGTATCTAAAAAATTAGTATGGTCAACATAGTGTGTCACTAAGATGGTTTATAATTTTTGGTGTGTCACTGCATATGTACTAAAAAATTTAGTGTGTCAGTATATAAGTATCAGCAAAATTAGTGTGACACTACAAATGTGTCAAAAGAAATTTGTGTCACTATTTATGATCAAAAATTTTAGTGTGTCACTATAAATGTAATAAAGATGAATTTAATGGTAGTGAAACTAGAAAAATGAAGAAAAATATCGTTTGAAATTGTTAAAAAAACCATGAATTTATTTACCACATTTATGTTCATTAATGAGAATTTATGTTATTAACTTCAACATATTAATTAAAACACCATGTAATGTCATCTATTGATCAAAATGCATTCAACGATCAAAAGTCCTTCTTATCCTTTCTACACTAACCTTCATTCTACAATAACCATACCCTATACAATATAAAGCCCATTAGTATTCATAATCACAATCAATAAGTAAATAATTGACCTGGACCTCAATAAGTCTCCAATAAGCCACGACTTATGGAGCACTTATTGGGCCGTGAGCCCAAAAGCTCCAAAATAAGTTCGTTTAGCTCGAAAATAAGTTAATAAGCTACGTAGTGTATTTGGTTAACACCATAAGCTACCAAAATAATCCACAAAAATATGACACACTAGGGTAATAACCAAAATCACATCCTTTGTGCTCTTTCTTTTTGCCGAGAGCCTATAAGCTTGAAAATAAGCCACTCGAGCTTAAAAATAAGCCAAAATAAGTCAACAAACAAAATAAGCTATTTAGCAACAAATATTTTTCAACCATCACGATCATAATATCAAAACTATAAACCCCTTTGCCTTTTCTTTTTGGTTCGAAGCAAACAAAACACCCCTTTTTATCTATTTCGTTTTTAAGTTTCGATTTTTACGACGATCAACTTGTATAACTAACATCTATGCATCATTTACCATATAAAAATACAAGTTAAATTTAAATTTGAAAGACTTACAAGAATGGTCCTCAAAATAAATTTCGATGCGAACCGGACAACCCAAAAACTCGTTGTGTTAAATGAAACCCAACGACAAGAAGCAACCCGGAATACCTCTAAACCACCATGTTCTTGATCAAAATTCAAACTAAAGTTTGTATGTATGTGTGTGTTTTCAGACGAGCACACACAAGTATGTGTATATGTTTTTTTTTAAATACAAATAGATAATTGGAGAAATGTTTGTGGAGGATAATATAGTACTAAGCTGATTGACACAAATGTATAAAAAATAGCCATCTTGTATCCCTTACCTACACGCCCCATAAAGCATCCTAGGAGTGGTTTCGGTCTTTTCTTCGCGTGCGTTGGGATCACTTAAAAACTCGAAAAGCTTAATCGTAAAATATTTCCAAAAGTTAATTAGCATTTTTATTCACCTTAAAAATAATTTTCCAATAACTTAGAGTATTTACTTGACATATTTCCATGCTTTATTCCCCAAAAACTCATTTGGACATTAACGGACGTGTCAGGACTCGTTTTTCGGCATTTCACGCTATTCACGGGTCAAATCACCCGGAACACAATCGACATAATAATACCCTCTAAAAAGTATTATTATACACAATATAACCATAAATAACCTCATTATCATAAATTCACCACCGTCAACACGGTACATATTCTAATAAAACTGACAAACGCCAAATAGTCAAAGGACTAATATTAGAATATTCAAAACACAAAAAAGGTATGGGTTACAGTGGGGGAGCCTTTGTTTAGAATGTGAGGAACAAGAAGTACAACAAGTATAAAAAAGTACATTGTGTAAGGGAATGTGAGTTGGCATGTGGGTGTTATTTAGAGGAGGTTTATGTGAATGAAAGTTAAGGCTTAAAGGTTTGAAGATAAAGATGAAGAAGATGAAGATAAAGATGAAATCAAAGGATTGATTTGGGTTAATAATCACATTGCCAATAAGAAAGAAAAGAATGGCAAATATGATTATGGGATTGTTTAAGAAGAAGGTGTTTGGAGTGTATGAAGGATGAAATCATTTGTTGGGTAAGAAAGGTGAACAAATGATTAAGAAGAATGGGTTATAGGATTGTGTAGAAGAAGTGTGGACTTGTACATGTGAGGAATATATGTGAGTTTGAAAAACATTTATAGGTGAGGAGATAAGAAAACTCAAAGTATAATTAATCTCAAAATACCACAAACTCATTTACTCATTTAGACTTCAATCCATGATAATCAACAATGGATTTGATCACTAATCATCTTGATGTAAACAAGCTAAGTGCTTTGCATCTCAAGTAAAGCATATCTCATAACGGGAAAGGATGCGTTTACGCAAAGTGACCTTTAACTTAGTTTGACCAATAAGAGAGTAAAACATGTTACGTGATTAGGAACAACATAAATCCGGATTAAGGTCAAAAGAATACTTTCATTAGATTTTATGTTAAAAATATGATCATAGTAGGTTTAGAAAGAAGTTTCGGCCCTGGCTAAAGGCGTTTTATAAAAGATTTGAGTTGGCATTTTGTTTAAAAACAGGAGGATTCATTTTTGATCCTCTCCAAGTCTAAACCTCATTTAGTGTGTTCCTAAATGCTCAAATATCATATACATACCTTTATTGAAGTTTTCACATGTGTCGGGTAAGAGGAAAGCCAACGTTTCAAAATTCGTAAAATAGATTTCGAGAATGACGCAACCTTCACACTTCAGCGCGCCAAAATAAAGTGTTGAATCACTATTCAAGTTGTAGATCTTCTTTTTCCCTTTCAGTGGCCTTTTGAATCACGTAAATCGAAGTCCCAATGAAGGAGTTATGGCCAAAATACTAAATCATCTTCTGCGGTCATCATATAAACTTGATTTCATCTTATGACTTTGTTTCTTCACTTGATTCTCTTCTAACACACATATAAGGCATGTTCCTCTCTTTCAAGCTTTCGATAATGATTTTAAGTGTCTCCTAATATATATTTTTATCATCAAAATACAAAGGAGATCTTAGTCATCATTTTGCACCAACATATTTACCTTAGGTTTTGGATGTCAATCGTTCTTCGCTGTGTGCGGTTTGTGGTTGCGTCTCCTTAGGTCATTATTCTAATTACTGCTTAGATGTGACCAATGTAGTCTATTCATTTAGGAAATAGGTGTTTAGGTATAAAGTGTTTATAATAGTGTGTATATGTAGTAGGTGTACCGGTGAGTACGGTATGTTTTGCGTTTGCCTGTCCTGCTAATTCATTATAGGCTGCGAAGTTGAAGTAATGTTCCGGGAAACCAATGTTTGGTATTTCCCATAGCTGGAGGAACCTGGAAAATATGAAAGATGTTTGTTTTTTGGTTGTACGTTCCCATGGGTCTGTTGGCTCGCAACTAAATCCTGAAAAACGGTATGCTTTGTGAAGTTGAAGAAGGTGGTCGAAGTAGTCTGCGTCTTTTATGTCCATGTTTGCTTGTATTGGAGTACCATGTAAAATCACCGTAACTAAGGCTGTGTCTTCGTGGAGTGTGCTTCTAGAACATGGTAGTGTCATGATGAATATACTTGTCGATTAGCATGCAATAATATTTACTTGGCTGCCTTGTTCGGGTGCGCTTGGATGTCCATTTGTGGTACACAATTGCTTCTACTGTCTTGTTGCAGTGAGCAGGGGTCAAATCAGTGATGTCTGTGATTTCTAGTTGTACCATTACCATTTTGCCTTTGTTTTGTTGTGAGACATCGACACTGCTAGCTGTTTCCATGACCCTACAAAGAATGTCCTTTTAGTATTGGTTAAGTTGATACCTAGTATATTTAACCAAAGTACATGTATAAAGTATGGGTATGAACCTATAAGTACGTAATCAGTATAAGTATTGGCATACAGATAAAAATAAAGCATCAAGACTATGTTTTCTTGTTACTACATCTATGTAAGAGTAAAATAAACATGTGGATTTTTAATTCTTGATAGAAAATCTTTATATACTATGTTTTTTGTAACTGGGGGGGCTTGGTCTTCGGAGGCTTTGATCAAGACTTTTAGCCCACGCGGAGTAGTCGCTCTTGAGATCAAAAGGTAGGTAAATTCCTATTTTTTGTGATTGGCCTTGACTCTTATTTATTGTCATCGCATAACACACTTTAAGTGGGAATTGTTTCCTTTTAAAGATCAAAAGGTAGTTTTGGATCTTTCATTGTCAGCAGAATGCGTGGAAGGAAAGCTTTCTGAGATACTCTTATGCCTGTGATTATCTGCGTTTCAATCACTTTAAGAAGTAGTTGCTTGACGATCATTTGTGTTCCGTTGCAGAGCCCACCGACAATGTTGATGTTTCGTAGTAACATTATTGGTGTGCCTGTCTTTAGTTCCAATTGGTGTGGCGGGAGACCTATGAAGGTGAGTGCATGATGCGTTTCGAAAGCTTTAAATTTATAAGACTAAAAATACCGATTAATTAGACGGAAACACACGGGTCAAAGTATAACCAACGTATGTAGTATAATCTTTTTAGGTAAGACCATGTCATTCCACGGGATTGGTAATTCAAAGTAAAATCGGGTTGTTTTACGAAAAGTTATCTTATAGACTGTCACGATCTAAAGATAAGGGTGAAATTCAAGATATAAAAACAATGTTTATTTGGGAGACAAGAGTAAATAAGAACAAACTTGGAAGATAACGGGTTCATGAATTTTAGCATAATCGATTGAGAAAACGGGTAGTTTACTTAAAAGATTGTCTATTTCTCATAATGAAAAATCCTTTCGGCCTTTACTTTTAATTATGAAAAATACTTTAAGTTCGATTCGTGTTTTGGAAATAATAAAGATAAACTTGCTTAACCAAGTTTGTTAGACATGAGGTTAGGCATTAAACATTTTTATTCTTGGGTTAATGATCATTTCAATAGCCAATCCTCACAAGGCTAAGATCGAGTTGTTCATAGACAAACAACTAGAAATCAAGCACAAAGCCGGAGCCTTTCGACCTATATCCAGACTGAGTGGTGATCAAATGATGATTAAGGATCCAAGTAGAAAAACATTAAGTTTATATTTGTTAATTCCAAAAAATCATTAGTTTATCCAAGTTTGTTCCATAATACCCTCATGAATCCCAAATAAACATGATAGACTACTCCGTAATCATAGAGACAAAACACATAACAAGCATGATAGATTCAAAAAATATTGTATTCAATAAGGATAATGTGTTTATACCGATTCCTCAAGCAAAATATATGATTCTTACAAGAACTTTCTACGAACAAAACAATTGAAACCCAAAATTTCAACTAATAACACTTCTTCCACAGCTTCTTTGAGATCAAAAGTAACTTCTTTGAATGATTATACTCATGGAAATGATGAAGATCAAGGTAGTTCTTCAACAATTCCTACTAGAACTTCCTTATAACTTTCCTAATACTTTTCCTACTTGAAGATATGATAAATTGAAGTAAAATGGGATGAAAGATGGGATGATTAGCTCCTCCAAATCGTGCTCCTTTTATAGCTAATCTTGGGGTTTCAGTTGCTGGAAATAAGCAAACCAAGGGTTGCCTAATTATTGCAATCATTATGATTTTGGAGTAACTGCAGGAGAAGTGCGCCGCACAAATAAAATTGTGCGCCGCACTTGGTCATTTAATTAAATTGCATTAACCCGCTTTGAAGTACGCCGCACTTCATGGAAGTGCGCCGCACTTTGGCTCTTTTTCATTAACTCTTCACTTCTAGATCCTTCTATTGACGACCGTTAGTGTATTTAACATAATATCTTTGCACTTTTAGTCCTTTTCGTCATTCTTGGTCCTGAAACAATTATTATACCAACAAACAACCAAATATGCAATATTTCATGCATTAACATATATATATTTCACATATTTTTGAGGGATATTTTATGTATATTTAGAGCGTTATCAAATCCTCCCATACTTAGCTTATTGCTTGCCCTTAAGCAATCAAAGCTAAAGTATTTCGTTTTATAAAACAAAATAATGATCACAAGCATAGATAACGCGACAAAGCAACTAACGAATTTTTATAGATAAGATTATTTTTCACACTCGCTCAATTTAGTAAAATAAGCAGTAAACGGAAATCACTCATACGCACAATCATAAAATGTTAAAACTACCATAGGCTTGTACAGGAAACTAAACTTCACCGACATGGCGTAAGCACCAAACATAAACATCAAAAGAGGTAATTTATTTAGTGATATTATTGTTTATTATTTGTTTGAAAAAGGTTTATAATAAAATCATAATCCACTTTATCCGTAATGTAACAGACTATTCATTCACTTCTTCACTTTTTTTTTCTTTTTTTACTTATTTTTGCCTTATTTCACTTTCACTTGGGGGAAACTTGCTTTCTCCCATACTTAGGATAAGCACACTACTTCAAACGAACTTAAAAGTTTGCAACCTTCACACTTCATTATAATAACGATACCAACATTTACGTTCTTCAATTCGTACGGATAAATTTTAGATAATTTAATTAAAAAGATTTTTTGAACAAAATTATTGTTTACTTATATTTATATTTTTATCACCTCTTAATCAATAAAATGTTTATAACATGCGAACGTGTTCCTACTGCGGTCTCGTAAAGATTTCAAGCACAAGTTCTAGAATTAACAAATCACCGGCACACATATATAATTTTAAATCGATACCGATGATCCAGAAAAGGCAACAAACTACAAATACACAGCCATAACGACAGATGAGATACTTGCAATTGCATTCAAACCTTAACTCGAGAAAGCTAAAGATAAAATCATCTTAAGTATCAAAGATGGATACCCGAATTCTTAAGATCTAATCCTCACAATTTTTATTTTGGGTGGAATAAATATGCTAGTAATGTTATCAATCCAGAGTCAGATTTGCTTGTATGTGATCAATAAAATGTTATTTCTCAAAAAATTTCAACCCCTTTATAAAGTCTTTTACTTTTCCAGTTTATCTCCCCACATAGTTAATATGAGCATTGTCCCTAATGTGAAATATTATAAAGAAAGATAAAATGGGAAAGTGAAATAATACTTCCCAATTTATGATATATTTCCTGAATCTCTGCTTTGCGTCATTTTTGTCACGCGCCTTTTTTTTTCTTTTCCTGATACAAATATAAATACTGCATAGCACACACAAATAATAATATTCCTAATTAATTAATAGTAGAAAAGTACGATAATATTGTTTTGAATGCCAACAGAGGCATTTTACACACCATAGTAGTAATAATAATAATAATAATGTTTTTAAAACATACGTGACCCAAAACATGCGGTCACACAACCAACTTGTGTCATCTCGACACTACTCATTATCATCATCCGGCTGCTGCTGCTGTTGTTGCGGTGGGTACTGCTGATAATACTGGTCATACTGCTGCTGATCATAACCAGGTGGGTTGTAAGCTCCCTGCAGTGGAACACTGTAAACCCCATCCATGTGCTCGAATACCCCATCATATCTATCCCAGTGATAAGATTGCCTATAATCCATCCTCTCAATCGCTCCTTGGCGTATCTTCATACTACCCATCCTCTTGTACAAGTTCTGCATCGATGCTCTTTGGGGTCTCGGGATAGCAACTCTAGGTACACCTGGCTGTGGAGCCTCAAGAATCAGCCTACCCTCAGAGTTGATCAACTCTCTAAGTGTAGTAGTATCCAAATCTCTACAATAAATCAGAGCACTCAAACTCCTTATCACCTCATCACTCAACACCCTTGTCTTCCTAGCAATCTTTGTGATAAACTGTCCGTAGCAAATCATACTCTCTCTCTGAGTACCAGCTCCTTTTACCTTTATCCACCTCGCAATCAACCAAGCAACATTCGCATACCCGTTTTGGTGTCTAGCATCAAACATACTTAATAACCACAAATCATTTTTCTGTATCTTGTCATATCCAATTGTCCTCTGACACAAGCCATAAGTGATCATTTTGTGTAACACCCTCAAAACTGGGTTCCTGATAGTAGCAGCGTGACTCCTAGATAAACTCAAGTTTTCCTCTCGACTGATGCTCAACCAATACTCTTGAGCGTTGAAATGCTCATCACTACGTAAACCTCCTTGAATATACACATCAAAACCTTCCTCATCAAGCTCCTCAGCATGATATAGTCCCAATCTTCGAGCAAATTCCAACAAGGTCAAACTGTGAGCACGGCCACCAAGTCTAAACTTGATAATCTTCTTGGTTTTCAACTCATCATCAACGCAAATTTCATCAAATTCATAGGTTGAATAGAACTCGTGGCAAAGCTCTGAATAAATTGGTTCATTAATGTTAAAATCTCTAATCCACACCACAGAAGTGAATATTTTTTTATTAGTTCCAGCCTCACACAAATTTATCCTTAACATTCCATCGATTTGTTTACCACATCCCATTTTATTTAATATATCCCAATTCACGACACACGGCGAGTTGATATGCCTAGGGAGTAAGTGGGCTAATTTGGTGTTATACCTTAACTTCGCATCTCTGCTGCAACCTTCCCATTCTAAGAATTCATGATGAACTTGTGGGAGCAATACCTCCTCCATAGTTTCGTATTGTCTAGAGCGTTTGAGTCTTGATGATCCGGCTTCATCATCGTGTGTTCCCATAGTCTACACATCAAAAATAATTGACAATAAAGTATATAGTGATGTTAGAAACCAATTAGCATAAATGGGTGGGTTTCCGATAGGGTTTTAAAGGTTCTGTGAGCTTCTGGTCATATAAGTGCGGCGCACTTCATAGAAGTGTGGCGTACTTCCTTGAAAAATGGCTAAGTGCGGCGGTTTTTTGTTAAAATCGGCGTACTTTCTGGGCTGGATAAAACAATTTCGAGTTTTCTTATGATTTTTAGCAAATTATTTTTAAAACAAATACATAATTATGAACAACACTTTTCAGATTTATAACAATTTCAACATACATTTGATTAACAACTCTTAAATAGCATAATTCTATGGTTTAATTATACATAATAGGCATGAATTTCAATTTCTCCTAATCTAATTTTAAACAACCCTAATGAACAAGAAATTGAATAAATTGACAAGAAACAAGTTAAAGGGTGAAATTAACATACCCTAGGCATGATTAAAGACTTGATGGATTGATGTTTTAAAACTTTTCTCTAAGTTTTGTGCAAAAGCCGGCGGTTTCTTTTAGGTATGTGAGTTTTTATAAGGTGTGAAATCTTGTTTTATAAGTATTTATATGAAACCGCCACAAAGTGCGGCGCACTTCAAAGAACTGCGGCGTACTTTCCCTTTATATATATATATATATATATATATATATATATTATGTAATCAAAACTTATCTTGTACGTTTTATAACTTAAATACAATTATAATTGTAAACATAAATTTTTATTTCAATCCATCATACTGACCTTTATATTTAACATTTATCGGACTAATGTCCGTACATTAATGTAATCCATTATGAATTTATACAATTGATTTTATTTGACTCAACATAAAAAAACGGAAGTATATAGTCACTCCTTTATTCTAAACGTGGTACTAGTGTATTAATCCTAAAACCAGTTGGGTGACATGATGTCACTGAACTTGTGGTACTTTGCTAATTTTTTTGTTTTCTTCTTAGTCACAAATCCCTGGTCATAAATATTTCTATACGGATCGGTCAATCTGATCTCGACATGCCATTGTCCATGTAACACCCTAGTTTTGAATAGCATCGGAAGCTAGACGAGGGTATTACTTCATGACACACAGTACAAGTTACAGAAAATGACTCTAAATGAGACGTTTTGAAATACATTATCATTCGAATAATACAAAATATCAGAGTTTGATACAAGGTTCCACAAGTTTCATAATGTACATAAGTAGTACATAATAAAATTTTAAAGCTTTATCGAACGATAATGTTATGCAAGGTCTTCAAAACATTTCCGTGCGCCTTCAGTGTATGCTCGTTTATACCTTAAGGACCTGAGATAAAACATGCCGAAATGTCAACCTAATGGTTGAATGAATTCATAGGTTTATGTAATGGACAATCAAGTTTTCAGAGTTATAGTAATAATTGCAACGAATACAATCATCATATAAATAGATATTATTGCATCTAAGCTCATGGCACTCAAAACTGACAGTATATATCAATAATGATATATAGGATAATAATGGCCCCGTGTAGGTAATTGCCATATACCTAGAGTTACAAATATAGTGCGTTTGGTTACCTATCTGGCTAACACAAACGGGATTCGTCAATCCCGATAGGCCTATCCACAATATTCGCGTTCACACACAAGTGATTAATGGTCCATGATGTGGGGGGACTTATGGCATGAAGGGACTTAGACACAAGCAATAATATATTCAGGAAAGCATAAAGTTTTGAAATTTATTGTCCGTAAATAGATGTTTTAGCATGTATCTCACCCCAAAGAGTTTATAAAACAATTAAAATAACGTTAGGGCTATGAACTCACCATAGTGATCAGTAGTAGATTATAACGATAAATTATGTATTACGAGATCACGAGCTTTAACGATGACCTATGAAAGTATAGTCATCGTATCTTAGAATAAGGTACGATAATATAAAGTTATTGACTTTGATTATAATGTTGTACATATATTCTTAAGTTGTTATATTAATAAGTATCCTTAAAGTTTGGTTTGGCTATTTTCCTTTTATTAATAACATCATACTATCGTTCGAGCTATCATAATTTAGAGGTCATGTAATGAACGTATGAGGAGCCATGACACTTTAAATCATAAATCCACACCCCTATTAATATAGTACTTGGTATTTATAAATCGTAAATCCACACCCCTATTAAATCCACACCCCTTAAAATCGTAAATCCACAGCCCAAAGAGGCTTCATATGATTATGAAATTCCCTATTAATATAGTACTTGGTATTTATAAGTTATATGTGAAAGAGTAATTAACGAGACAAACGTTTTATGGAAACGTTCGTTGTGTTTCATTAAGGAATCTTGGTAAAACGTGGGTGACATAGAAGTGGTATAAGTGAAAATGGTTCAAAATGGTCGAGTCTCGGTTCAATTTAATTACAGAAGGTAAATGGGTCATATTCTCGATAAGTAGGTATTACCACTTCGGGTTTTATAAAAATAACCAATTTACAAATTAAACCATCCCGGTTCATATTAAGTTACTAATAAGATACATCCTGCTCAAGTAACCATATTTTCTAAACTACAAGAGGTCTCGACTAGGTTTTTATATCCTTGAGACCGTATTTAAGTCTACTATACATATTTTGAAATCTTACTAATCCAATTTTTATGAAAAATGGTCAAATTGGTCGATACATCATTAAAGACCATGGCTGTTTTTGGACAGCCAACCTCAGTCCCGGTGAAATGACTATCATTTTCAAACAGTAACTCCGATTAAGCTCAAACCAGTGAGCATGGTTAGATATTTGAGTCCTCTACAACTTTAAATTTTACATAATTAGGGGTCACTATACAAAAATTTGGAGATAATAGCTATTTACTACAGGTGCGCAGAATCTGCGCACCTTTGCCATTTCAGCTATAACTAATTCATCAGACATCGTATCGGGTCGAGCCACCCAGAAAAATGATCATAAGAGATAGGGCTATATCCATATATTTTTAGCTAATACTTAGAACCCACTTATTTTCCACAATATCTCCATGTTTGCTACTGGTCTAAAACAAAATTTACCACCATTACCTAAGGCTTGTTTAGCTTGCATTTTTTATGTTTTAACAAGTATGTACAACACATAATCATGTCATATTACTTATAAAACTTGTACAAGGTATGTAGTATATCAAAAGGAAAGGAAAAAAAATGAAAATCTAAACATAGTCTTATAAATTTTTGGATGGAAACATACGAACCACTATCCTAAGTCTTCTAACCACCAACTTAGTCTTCAATCTTCAACCAAACTTGTTATAACCTTAGAGAGTTCTTGTACTTAGCTTTCTAGTTCAGCCTTTAATCTTGTGTGTCTCTTTATCAACCTTGAAATCTTTAAAGCAATACTTGGACTATGTCATACACACCTAGGTCTTCATCCTTGTAGTATATTTTAGAACTTGAATTAAAACTTCAATGGTGGTGGTGAATATGTTGTGTACGGATGGGAGAGGAGAAAAAAAAGAGATATTTCTTTCTTATGTGCAAAGTATCTTAATGGTGAAGTTAGAGATTTATATGTTTATATGCGGCATGGTTATGTGTTTTAATATAAGACTTAGTAGGCTTAAACAAAGACAT
>BQNB010063154.1:0-35795 GCA_026074375.1 Tanacetum coccineum
ACAAAATATTAAGAGACCAAGAAATATGAAATGCTAAAATGTATCAAACAAAGGAGATGTATGATCAATATCAATATAAAGATGGTTAAGATTACTTACTGTTGCTTGTTGTTCTTCATCATTGTTTTTGCAGGTCTGTCTCCAACTTCGTTCTCTTGATCCCTTCCAAATCGAATTATATTCTATATTTTGTACGTAACTGTTTGTTAAAATATCATTCGGTTCCTTTTTGTTTCTCAGTTGGAGTTTCAATGGTTGAAAAAGATTGTAAACAATATTTATGTTAATATATAGGTTGTTGAAATATTCCTCGTAAACAATATTTATGGTGCGGTACTTTGTCTTCGTCAGCCCTGAGAATTTTTAGTCCGTCATGGCTTGTGAGGTGTGGGAAGCTAAAGGAATGCATATGTTATTTATAGATGTGAGATGTTCTTATTTTATAGTAACTTATAAGTGCAAGAACATTTAATGGGCAGTTGAGACGGTTTGTATTCTGAAAACTTAAACAACGCTTCAACTTCATTTGTGTTATTAGTGTAGCAGTTAACGCACAGTGACATAATTGTTAAACTGGTACCGTCTTATAAGTGAATTATACTCCTAACTGATAGGAGGCAAAGAGATGGAAAGCAACACTTCATATTCATATTCACTTGGTGGGAGTGGCTGCAACCCTTGACATGAATTTGAGTTATGATATTAATTCAAGCCCATCATTAATATTGCACACTTAATATACAAACTGAATCTTATAATATAATAGACTATATGTTTATAAAAAGAATATAATTATGTGTGTGTGTGTGTTAGAACAATGCAAGCATAAGCAAAGTTTAACAAAAAAAACAATTTCTTTTACTTAAATACTAATGTATTAATAGATATTTTCTTTTGTTTAACCAACCCAAGGTCAAACAAAGCAAGACGATGAAAAGATTTAGACATCTTGTTGGAAGAGAGTTAATGTGTTGGAGATATTTTAGTGACGGATTTTAACATATTATCTTAGGATATTATTTTTCCACACACTTGACAAACTATTTAACTCTCGTTTCTAAATGGGTTACTACACTCAAAATAATCTACAAGATGTTTATGTAACACTTGTAAATATAGTGATCTATGCCTATATGCAATGCACAAACTAGTAACATACAAATAGCATACATGGAAAATGTGTTTAGATATATAATTAGCTCAATTACAAATAGTAATGATTACTTATTAATATCTATTAACAGAGTTGAAGCAAAAGTTAAACACACATAATCATCTAGCATACACATAAGGATATTCGTCGTCGTTTTGTGTATTAGATATAACGATGTATACATAGCTTGATTTTATTTGAAAACAAAAATAGTTTCCTCCCCATTTTAAAAATTAATCAATATCAATGTTTTCAAGGATAAGTTGACTAGTAATGCTCGACTTGAAAGAAAAGGTAAACTACAAGTTTTACGTCAAACCGAAACATATAGTTTTGACCACTATATAGTATTTTGCATTTCTGACTCACTTAAGTTTAGAATAAAGACTTGGAAGTATTTTTAAATGAAACTAGACTCGATTATCTTCGAAATGGCGGGTGGCACGACTTCTACGGACTTACGGTTGATTTTATATGATTTTTCGAAGTTTGCCAAAAACTGACGAAACAGACAGGCGGCCCCCATAAAGGTGACGGCCCCCAGATATATTTGGGGGCCGCCCGAACATTTATGGGACCGCCACCAGTGACCCCAAAACACGTTTTTTGTTCAAAATCATTTTGTAACTTAACTGTAGAACATAGGACTTTAAAAAGTTGTTCCAGCACATAAATTTCGTGTTTTAGACATCATTTCTACTCTTACGACTTAGACAAACATAAGTTGACACTTCCAAGTTCTTTTGAGAAAATTTTCCTTCAAGCTAGTATACGAAGTATATTTAATAACAAAACTAGTACGAATCAAACAACAAAACACTTTCCATATTTAGTCCCCCTTCATGGGTAATTTGATACATGGATCGTACTCTATTTTAAAAACCATTTGTTTTGAAAACTAGAGCGACGTGGCTCTGATACCAATTGTGGAAACCGTAGAGGGGGGTGAATACGTTTCCATTTAAAAACTTTAAGATCAAAGATTACATCACTCTTCTACCGGCGGTCCCATATATATATGGGGGCCGCCAAGTATATCAGGGGGCCGCCTGAGTTATGGGACCGCCACCAGAAGAGGTTTTCGGACTAGATCTTTTGTATCAATTACCCGATCAAGTTTGACGCAATATGAGAAGTGGCGATAATAGGTTTACAATAGCTAACGCATATTCTAACAATATAACCACATTCACAATATATAGCACAAAGAGCTACACAACCTTAACTAACAAGATCTACACAACCATTCACACAATCATGAGCACAATGCAAGTATAAAAGTAAAGCGGTAAATGTAAAGAAATAAGTAAAGCGAAAGGTAAAAGAAAATGCAAACCGACACGGTGATTTATAGTGGTTCGGTCACGAAGCTCCTCTTCGCCCTACTCCACTCCTCGAGTATCCAACTCGAGAGTTACTTCACTAATCAACAAGCTCCCTTTCGGCGGAGAAAACCTTATACTCATGCTTACATTATTTTCCGACACTAAGCTAGATGTCGAGTCCTTCTTCGGGTACAACCAAACCCGTTATGTTTTATGGCCCAACATAACAAACCTTGTGTTTTATGGCCTAAACACATAAACCGCGTCGCTTACATTATTTTCCGACACTAAGCTAAATGTCGAGTCCTAATCTTAGCTAGAACCAATCTACCACTTCACCAATGTATTTTAAGGCCTAAAATACTAACCAACCCACAATCAACCCATCCAAATATATACATCATTTGGATCTACACACTACTAAAGATTGGAAGACATTGACTCGATCTTATATGTAACAAATGTTACAATATGGACTAACTATACTACATAACTTCGGATCTGAAGATAGACTGAAGTTCTCTCTTGCACATGGAGGGAAGGAAGGAAAAGATAGACGATGATACATTTAAACAAGATTAAACAAGTTAAATGATCAATGATTTAGAGAGATTTAGTGAGATCTAGAGAGAGAAAGAACTGAGAGAGATTCATGCAAAAGGGTTATGAAATCAGTTGGAGATGACCCACTATTTATAGGAGCTGAAAGCTGATAGTCTGGCAATGGCGGTCCCGGCGGTCTTGGCGGTCCTGGCGGTCCTGACGGTCTCTTATATATAAGGGGGCAGCCTGGCCTATAAGGGGACCGCCGCCTAGACTTCGCTCCCTTTTTTGTCTTTTTGTGGGGAATGTTGTATCTGGTATAGAAGCTTCCATTTTGGGGGGAAAACCAGATTTCAAATTTTATATTTAAATAAAACATTTCTTTTATTAAAAAGTATTTTGTGTTTATTTATCTTTGTGAAAAATACTTTTGTAGAAATGTAATGGTTAAGAAAAAAATATTTTTCTTTGATCATCCTACAAGTTTAATTTGTTTGTACATACCTTATGTGATTTACATCGGGTGCAAACAAATGTCGGTGTTGATGCAGACTTGATGTATGCATTGATGATTTGAGATTACAAGTAACTTGCGTACTTTACGTTATGTATTACAGGTTACATGTTTGTTATCACCAAAACATAAAGAGATCATATAGATTAAATATCGTAATATTTGCACTAACAATCTCCCCCTTTTTGATGATGACAAACTATGTAAACTATAGCACATAGTAGAGTTTAAAAGTTACTCGTTTACACTCCCTTCTCACCCTTTTGTCGAAGCAAAAAGGTATAGTGTGGATTACGGTTGGAGCATATAGGTTGGAGGTTTGTGAAGAAGACATGAGAAGAGGGTACGTGCTCCGGGTATATATGTTGGAGGAATGAGAAGAGGATAGGTGCTCCGAGTATATAGGTTTGAGGTATGAGGAGAAGATGTGAGAAATAAAAGTGAAGGTGATTGTGTGTTCCTTGGATAGTTTAGAAAATGTCATGAGAGGTGAGAAGTAGGCAAGACAAGAAGGTAGGTACTTTGAGTATATAGGTTGAAAGAATAAGGAAAGTAGGGGTGTGATCCAAGTAAATTGTTGGAGAATGAGAAGAAACATGAGAAACACGGTTGAGGTAATATGTGTTTCTTAGATAATTTAGAGGATGTCCGATGATAGATGAGAAGAAGACAATGAAAAGAAAGTAGTACTTCAATATATAAGTGAAGTTTATGAGAGGATGACCTAAGTTTAGGGTGATATTTGCAGTGGAGGAGTGAAAGTAATTAGATTATGAATAAATTCTTCATCGTATTAGCACAATCCCCAATCCTAACTTCCTATAAAAGGATTGAGCTTGCATCAATCCTAGTAAATCTTCTATCATCATGGTTAAACTAAATCCATGCTATTAAACCACATAGCTCCTAGCTCCCCCTTGCTTATTGCATCCCCATGATAATTTACATCCCTGTATATTGAGTTCTAAACGGAAATCCATGATCAAAATAAATTACCATCAATGCTCAAGAAGTTCGATGCAATTTAAATGAGCAAAACGCTTGCAAGTGCTCCCCCTCGGTGTATGCCCCCTTGTTTGGGGCACCAAGGAATCAAGATATTGTTGTGCTACAAAACAAAGTTAGTAGACAAGTGCACATATACATATAGCAAAACGTTAGCGGGGAACTAGACATGCACTTCTAGGTTTTATTATTCTAAAGTATGACACTTTGAAAGAGAAGTAGAAACTAGACACAAGTAGTCATTATTTTAAAAATAGCCTAAATGATGAAATAAAAAGAATCGAGACGTAATTTTAACGAGAAAGATAGACCGACTTTTTTTAAATAGAAATGGGATTCGTTTATTGATTGACATAAAAATATGAGAATGACCTTTTAAAAATATCGATGACACTATATTAATAGTCAACTGGGGGAATATATATATATATATATATAATATATATATATATATATATATATATATATATATATATATATATATATATATATATATATATATATATATATATATACTTTAAAAGAATAAAAAGAAAAATAAGACGAGGATGGAGACGATGTGCTTTTGGATGTGAATGAAAATTACTTCCATAATGCATTTACAAAAAGTGGAAAGGATGAGTGATGCAAAAGAAAGAACGTGTTGACGAGATGGTTATAGAAAAGATTGATATATTATTTGCACTAACAATTGATATGCATATGATCCTATCGAGACAAAGGTGGATGATTGTGAATTTAAAGGTTTTGTTTGGTGATTTGTTGGTTGACAATGTTGAGGAAACAAAGTAGGATTGAAAAGAAGTGGAAGTTCTTTCAATGTGGAAAGAAATAGAGAGACTCAATAATGTGTGACTCAAAAACACTTAAGATTGAATAGCTTCTTTATGTTCTTCATATTTAAAGGAGGGGAAAGTTTTAGGCGAAGGAGTACATTTGCATTTCGCCAAAAAATTTACTAAATATTTTCAGAAGATAATAACTAAGTTGTCATGGATATAGGAGAAATTCTAATATAACAAGACTATTAAAAGAGAAGAAATGTTTAGACGTGAGAGGAAACGTTAGAGAAGATAAGACTTATTAGAAGTGAGACGACTACTAGAAGTGAGAAGACTATTAAGAAAGAGAGGAATCATTTAGAAGTGAAAAGACCATTCGAGAAAGGAGGTTTACGAGAAGTGAGGATCAATTTATAAGTATGACGATTGTAAGGATTGTGTTTTGAGAATTGAGACCATTTCATTAATGAAATTCACTTAGACTATTAACACCAAAGCCAATGATGCTTATTAAGAATTAGATATAGGATGACCTATTTGTATCTTTAAGAGATGTTGGGCAAAGGTTAGGGTTGCAAATGTACAAGAGCGTCAGCTCGTCACAGAAGAGAGGAAGTATTTGTCTATGGATTAGGAAAGAATGAAACCGCTACTAAACAAGCCTGCCTGCCATTGAGGGCGGCTCCCTGAATATCTGGGGCTCCGCCGGACCGCCAACGGATAGGGCTTGGATTATGAAACATTTTGTGAAGGGAGTGACATTATAAATTTGCATTCCGCCAAATTTAAAAAAATGCTTAAAATCCTTCGGATGTAATAATTAAGTTTCACGACACGGAATGGAACACAGACTAAGAAATCCAAACTAAATGAAATTATAAATGATTTATGGAAGTTTCCAGTCATCCTAAACCTAGAACGAATAAATTTAATGATTCGTGTCCGAGGGTAAAGAAAGAATGTCGACGATGTTTTATCTTCAACGCATCCTTTTCGAAATGTAGATTTTCCTTTTGGACATAGTCCCGAAGGAGATGGTGACGTATCTTCGTTAGGTATCCGTACGCGAAAATAAATAAGAATAATAATAATAATAAATAATAATAATAATAAAATAATAATAGATAATGATAATAATAAATAAAAAAGGAAACAAAACGAAATGGAGGGCGACTAGCTAGACAATGTCAAGACGGAGTTGGTTAACGTACGATAAAACTACACTCACAGAGTTTAATGTAGCTCTTCTGAAGCATTGTGTAATGTTTATAGAACAAATCACACGACAAGGTATACGTGTCTTAAGGTGGTAGCGAAATTAGTGGAGGAAAGAGAGATAAGCCATCTCAAAGGTTAAAGCGGCGTGTTTGATTGAAAGAAAGAGGTGTGATCGGAAGACAAAGAGTGTTTTCGTCGAAGAGAAAAATGTTTCGTCTAAGAGAAAGAATGTTTTCATCGAAGAGAAAAAATGTTTCATCGACGAGAAAGAATGTTTCATCGAAGAGAAAGAATGATTTCGTTGATGTGAAAGAATGTTTCAGGGAAAGAGAAAGAAAAAAGAGAAAAGAATGTTTTCGTTCAAGAGAGACTGGAGAGCGTTTTAACTAATGTTTGCTTAAAAGGCTTGAATAGGGAATTTTCTGGATATGAACCTTTAACGATTTGCGATTGCAAGTTAAAGATACTTGAATATTTCAGATGAAATATTTAAGTTGCCAAACCTACTTGGAATGGTATTAGATTTGCATCTAACTTTTCCATAACAAAGAGTGGATTATTTAGAAGAGAGGGAGATGATGATTAAGGAAATGTGTGACGGAAGACTCTATGAGATTTAAGACCATTTTGTGACTCTTTTGAAAATTTAGATTAATGGACCGAATTCGTAAAGATATACAAGTGTGAGAAAATATCATACAATAATTATAAGACATATAGATATAAGCATGCAAGTTTATCTAAGCCTGCATCGACACAATAATCAACAAGATTAATGTGTAAGACTATATGACATCTAAACCTTATTTGTCATACGTTAACCTAACATAGTGTAGGTGCACAATTAACATGTAAGTCATGTAAGATGATGCAAACAAAACATGATAATTTTAAATGTAATCGTCATGTAAAACATGTTAGCAATTAGCATTTAGGAGCATGCGTTATTTAGATAAACTAGGATACTTTATCTAAAATTTTCTAGAAAAAAAGCACGCTTTTACAACAACATGCATTCAATAGGTAAGCCAAATAAACCATATTGAGACATTAAGATAACATGAAAGCAATATTTCATTAATGAGAGCACGATAACATCATGAACCTTCAAAGCACATATGTGAAGATGCACATTTATGTTTTAATTTTAGGATAGTAGTCTAGATGACTAACGGGGAAACCTAAATTTATTACTGCTAAGTGTGCAACTCCGCTAATGAAACACAAAGTCTATCGATGTAGACTATCATTAGGCATATTGAAGAAGAGCCATTTAATCAAATTTGAGAATGAATATGAGACTATCACTAGTGGTGCTCAATTCAGGCTAAACACGACCATTTTTATGGGTTATACCACGAACCCAACTCTTACTCTTGAAGCAATTCAACCGTTACGGTCAACTTGAATTTTTTCTAGTTGCAATAATTCTCCAGTAGTCATTCTCAGGTTAGGGACAAAATAGAGAAAGCCAATATATCCTAATGAAGTGTAGCAAAGATGAAATTTGTATTGTCTTTTCATACAAGGCCTACTATGACTCAACTAATGTACTTTAATTTTTGGTTCACATAATCATAATCAATATGTGTGGAATTCTAGGGTTGAATGAGAGAGCAAACAAGTTGTTGTAGCTATAAGAAAGAATGAGTCATCCAGGACCTATGAGTATGCTTAAAAGTAACAATGTGTAAGCTCTAAATGTCAGAATGTATCAAAGAATCACCTTGCATGTCTTTATGAAAAAATCCAATTAATGTTAATTACCTAATAAATCTTGTGTTGGTTTCTTTGTAGATAAATGATGATTTACTAAAGTTTAGTTACATCTATGTTAGACTTTTAAGCAAGAGATTTACAAGAGGAAGATGTTTAAATCTAATGCCATAGGGCGGATCTACCTAAACCGAAGATGAATTTAGGATGAAGGATCCATCAATCCGTGGAAGTGCCAAATTTAGGCAAGATATTTTTTTTATATGGAGATGGTGTTGAAATTCGTTATTAGGAGACGCTTATATACGTTATAAGGGTTCTTAGTTGTTGAGTTTGAAATGACAATCAAGACTTGCTTATCAAGTTTGGAGTGTACTTATGAGTTTACCCGATGGAGAATTCTCAATAAGTCCCGTCAATCCTACTTAAGTGTGTTAAGTTAAGCAATGTAATAATTGACCATAAGCTAATAAACAAAAACATTAGGAACACTATATACTCAATAAACATTCTTTCATTCAAGTTTGAATTGGTACACTTGATGAACTAATCTTGTTGTCTTGCAATAGACTTTGTGATTCATGTAATAACCGAGATGGTTAAACATGTAGACACGGAAAAAATAACTAAGGTCATTTGATTGATATTTTCCGTGACCTAATATAAATCCTAATCTCGATTTTCATGTTCATATTCCAAATTTGGTAATTAGATTGAATAGTGAGATTGATTAACATATGAATAATAATCATACTTCATATTTGAAATCCTTTTACGATCACTTAATTGAAAGAAAGCACGATATTGGTTGAGGAATGATGTTTCAAGTAATCCCTAGTCCTAACCAAAGATGGTTTAAAAGGTTCTATTTGGTGAGGAAGAAATATATACTTATTTGGGTAAATAAGAGAAAGGTTTTGAGATGAGAAGATAATTAAGTTTTTGAGTTGTGCTTTGAATTGTATAGAGCAAAGTTACCAATAGTTGTGCTCTTTGCTCATGTTTGGATTTTCGAGATGATGACTTAACCCGTTGCATTTGCAAGGTAAACAGTACTTGAATATTTTGGACAAGACATTCAAGTCGACAATCTACTTCATTATGTATTTATGCATATATATGCCAAATATTGGAACACAACCTAATTGGACAAGTAGACTCAATATTACAATCATCTACCCATGTAGAGTTAAGAAACGATGCATATTCTTATCGTCTTAAAAAGGATGTCGTATATTTATTCAATGCAACGAGTGTGATTGGGTAATGTAGGTTTTAAGATAAATATCTTGTTACATTATGAATAATATCATAGCTAGACAAATAAGAATCCAATTTTCTAGGCCATATTCAAAAACTTGTTCAATTTAAATTCGATAATAAAATCATCCATAGTTTGAATAATGAGAGTTGATATAGATTCGAAATTCTTTCTTTGACCCTCACAAGAGCACTCTTTTAAAAGAAGACAAATAACAGCTTTATCAGTGGTTCCATTCATCCTAAGACTATTGTAAGTGTGAGGTTGATGAATATTGACAATTTTATTTCTTACACTTCAATATTGTCATATATATATGCTTGTACTAAAACTATATGTTTGTTAAGCAGCGATGCATAGTTTTTGATATTTTATTAGAATATGAATGATTTTTCTAACCATTTTAATCCAAAACACATATTTTGTAAAATACTATATGTTTATAAAAAGAATATAATTATGTGTGTGTGTGTTAGAACAATGCAAGCATAAGCAAAGTTTAACAAAAAAAAATACAATTTCTTTTACTTAAATACTAATGTATTAATATGATATTTTCTTTTGTTTAACCAACCCAAGGTCAAACAAAGCAAGACGATGAAAAGATTTAGACATCTTGTTGGAAGAGAGTTAATGTGTAACACCCCCAAATTGGGTCGCAGCGGAATAAGGGTCCGGGGAGTGTTACTTCTCAGATCACAAGCACAAGATATATATTGAACGACAATTAAAAGTCGTTTTAAAACTGATACATTGGATTTAACAAAATGTTTACAAAAGCTCGAAGCTTCACTTGTTTACTTGTTATTATTACAAAGATTTCCAGCCTATAACAGATATACAAAATGTAATGCGACTAAATCTTTAATGCAGGACATCCAAAACATAACCACCAATGTATCCCTTTTGCACCCCGTGCCCTAATGATCTCCTGAAAAACATTGCATTTAAAACGTCAACATAAAGTTGGTGAATTTCATAGGTTTATGTAAAAGTATAAGCAGGACCGCAAGACTTTCCCCCGTGATAATGCAAACAAGTGGCATACATCACAAAATGAAAGAACGTTTGTCCTAAGCTCATGACACCGAAGCTCGACATAAATGAAACCGAAAAATATAAAATACTGCCTACATTGCCCGTTGACGATGTTTTCAACCCCTAACAATCAAAATCCGACATGATAATATCGTTCTTTTCCAGTGATAGCTAGACACCCGAACATGGAGGTCAATCCCAAAAAGATCCTTCTATCAATCATTCGCGCTTGGTGTTATCACAATCCAGAAAATGTACATGTTCTGATTACATGTGCAAGTGGGTTATCGTACTTAGTCAAAACGTAATCATGATACAATCTACACTTGCGTCTCAATTTTGTAAAACATGCAATGTTTCTCACCCCCAAAACTTGTAAATCAATAATTATATAACACTGGGCATGAACTCACCTGATGAGTAAATTTGATCATAATAATATCCCAAGTAAAAAACGCGTCACGCGAACGCCGAATGCAACCTGAGAAATTATAGGTCGACTCAATATTCAAGAACGTTGTCTACAACATCCATATATAATCCTATATAGATTATCATCAGTACTCTCCGATCGGCTATCAAATTAAAAGGTCATGAACATGACGTACGAGGAGGCTAGGAAACTTTAAAATCGTAAATCCACAGCTCGTCAATACCCAGCTGAAAAGGCCTCATATGAAATTTCCCTAGTAATATAAGCACATTGATAACTAAAAGCATAGTATAGTATCTATATATCTATCACACCATCTAGAACAGTTTAAGTGAAATCGTATTTATAAAGTAAAAACGTTTATAATTACGCCTTTAGCAAAAATGACATAACTTTGTCGTTTTAAGTCTGTTTCTTGCGTTTCTTATGGCCACGCTTTTGTATTAAGACGAGTGATCATAATATTGCATTTTTAAGTTTCCGAGATTCTGTTGTGAATAGTGTTTTTACTGTTCATTACAGATTATAACTTATTAACGCAAAACCCGTAAATGTCGTATCTTATTCGTTATAGCTCTGTTTTTAGCGATTCTTTCGAACACGTTCTCGTAATTGAAAGTTTTATCATATTATTGATGTTTACAAAGTATAAGTTTCTGCCATGAATAGTAACTTTTTATAAAATTTGTTTTATAAAGTATTTAGCGTCGTAAACTCGTAACTAGCGTATCTTCTTCGTTATAAATCCGATTTTCGAGTTTCTTATCATTTTGGAATCCTTATGAGATGTACTATCTTTATAAAACCTAATATGGCTGTTAACAAATTCGGACCAAAACAGAAACTTTTAAAGGTTGTGATTAAAACATGTTTTAAGCTTGATTTTTGTACCATTAAGCTTCAACACCTTGTTACTACTACTTTACAACACTTATATCTTATGTCTTACATATATTAGGTCCATTAGACAAGTTTTGTCCAAGTAGTGTCCATGAATACAAGATTAACATGTTATTTACACCATTTTTACTTGTAACTTATTAAGTTAACATTGAAACCCTAATTTGTTCATATACATGTTAATACTTAACCAACATGTTAAAAAACTTATACATTCCTTTTAACATCATATTATCATCAATATAATATGTAAATAAGTTCACAAAACATTGATCATAAGTAAAAATCCCTTTCACATATTCAAAAGTATCCTAAATGGTGATTTAGCTAAATAGAGCATATGAACACATAAAATCTTAGTTATGAAATGATTAAGCTTTTAAATAACCTTGTGTGGATGAGTAGAGGCAAGAATAACAATCACACCATTGTGATTTAAACCCTTAGCTAGTAAATATAAGATAAAACCTTAATTTTTCCCAAGTAAACCCAAAAAAAAAAAAAAAAAAAAAAAAAAAAAAAAAAAAAAAAAAAAAAAAAAAAAAAAAAAAAAAAAAAAAAAAAAAAAAAAAAAAAAAAAAAAAAAAAAAAAAAAAAAAAAAAAAAAAAAAAAAAAAAAAAAAAAAAACACAAAAAAAAAAAAAAAAAAAAAAAAAAAAAAAAAAAAAAAAAAAAAAAAAAAAAAAAAAAAAAAAAAAAAAAAAAAAAAAAAAAAAAAAAAAAAAAAAAAAAAAAAAAAAAAAAAAAAAAAAAAAAAAAAAAAAAAAAAAAAAAAAAAAAAAAAAAAAAAAAAAAAAAAAAAAAAAAAAAAAAAAAAAAAAAAAAAAAAAAAGAAAAAAAAAGAAAAAAAAAAAAAAAAATAGCTTCCTTTTCTGCAAATGGTTCACCAAGCCTTGAAACCTTATTAGGAATACCCTTATAATATGATATGAGAATCTTGTATGATGATAGTAAAATCAAGCAATGATTGCTCAAAAAAGGAATTTTGAGATCATGGGGTTAGCAAATAGAAAGAAAGGGAGTGAACAAGAGAGATTGAGTTTTGTTTATATTTTTGAAAAGAAATGTCTTGTGTGAGTTTTCGTATGAACCCCTTGCATGCCTATTTAATACTAACTTTGGTAGATATTATGAGATATATGGAGTCTATTGAAGCCATGCAAGGTTGGCAAGGATAGAAGACTTAGGAGATGAAGGTTGGTAGCTTCTCTTATAAAAGACATGGCTTAGTCATGGTTCAAGTGGAGCCAAAGATGCAGTATGAAGATATTTAGTAAAGCTTCTGGTCTTATCAGGTTTTAGTATACATACAAATACACTCATATGCTAGGAAGGGGAATTAGAAAATATCTTATAATCTTATTAATTGGTTTATAAATGGTATTATATTTTGAGGAAAAATGTAGATAGATGAAATACAATGTATAACTTGTACATTGTAGGGTTTGATTTATGAATTCCTTCAATAAAAAAAGAAAAAAGTGAAAATACTTGAAGATTTAAATAAGAACTATAATATTGGTACAAATTTAGTGATATTTGATGAAGCGTAGATAAGTTAACGTGTTTCCGAGAAGGCCTAAACGTACTTTATCGTGAAACGTAACCACTTAACGTAACCAATAAAAATAAAATGTGCAATGTTAATTATTATCCTCTAAATAATCATATAAAACTTTCTTGATGTAAACATTTAATCGTTTAATGCCCGTTTACATTGAATGATCATTTTTAGTTTACACGATTTCACTTAACGGTTACGATTTAAAGCAAACGCGTAAAACCCTAAAAATAAATAGTGGATTACATAATGTCGTACAATGACCTAAAACACGAGGTGTTATAGTCTTCCCCCATTAAGTGAGCCTTGTCCTCAAGACTTATGACATGGCACTTGATGATGGTGCGGTCTTGGTAAAGAGGTGTGGATATTTCTTCCTGAATTGATCTTCTCGTTCCCACGTAAACTCAGGGCCCCGCCTAGAGTTCCATCGAACCTTGACAATTGGGACTCGGCTTTGCCTCAATTGTTTGACTTCGTGATCCATGATTTCTACAGGCTCTTCAACAAAATGAAGCTTGTCATCCATTTGGAGTCCTTCCAACAGAACGAGTAATGGATCATCAGAATAACATTTCTTCAAGTTGGATACATGAAACATATTGTGAACCCTGCTCAGCTCTTGAGGAAGCTCAAGCTTGTAAGCAACGGCTCCAACCTTTTTCAACACTTTGAAAGGTCCGACATATCTGGGGTTTAACTTCCCTCGTTGCAAAACGTACACCCCTTTCCAAGGCAAACCTTAGCATAACTTTATCTCCCAACTTGAAACGTCCATCGGTTTACGGCTTTAAATCATCGTAGCTCTTTTGTCGATCGGCGAGCGGGTTTGTAATCCTTTTGTTTAATCTGGATGAACTCTCCGTTTTTCTTGCACTAAATCTGGACCAGTGAGTTTAACTGTCCAACCTCGGCCCAACATACGGGTTGAACGACACTTTCAGCCCATAAAGTGCTTCAACAGTGCAGCCTTAAATGCTGGCATGATAACTTTATTGTAAGAAAACGCGACTAATGGCAAATGTTTAACCCAACCTAATTTCCAAAGTCGATTACTCAAGCACAGTAGCATATCCTTGAGAGTTTGGAAGGTTCTCTCGGCTTTGTCAACGGTTTGCGATGCTATGTATACACAGTTCCAAACTTGTACCCAAAGCCTTCTGAAGTGACTTCCAGAAATTTGATGCGAACCGAGGGTCACGATCACAGATAATTGAAACAGGTATTCCATGCTTCGTGACTACCTCCTTTAGGTACATTCTCGCCAGTTTATCCATAGGATCCTTTCCCTCAGTGGCATAAAAATGGCAGACTTTGTAAGTCGGTCAACGATCACCCAAATAGTGTCATAACCCTATGACGACTTAGGAAACTTCATGACAAAATCCATCGTGATGTTGTCCCACTTCCATTGAGGTATCTTTGGGTTTGCACTAACAAACCCGATGGTCCTCTGATTGGCGATTCGGCCTTGACCTTAGCACAGGTCAAACATTTGCTAACATAGGTGGCGATGTTGGCTTTCATATTGGGCCACCAGTATAGTTTCTTTATATCCTAGTACATTTTGTCAGAACCCGGATGAATAGAGTATTTAGACTTGTGGGAACCGTGCATGATCTCAGTCCTTAATTCGCCCTCAACAACGGGGGGTGAACAACTCCGTGCCATTTAAAGCACATACGTTCCATCCGCACGTGGTTCAACTTTTCCTTTCTAAGTTTTCTCACTCTCGGATCTTTTGAATTCTCAACCAATATAGCCCCCACCAATCCTCCTTCTTGACGTTCTCCGGCTTCGTCTTCAAGTCTGAGCTTTCAGGATTTGTTTAGGAAATCCAAGCCAATGGTCACCACTAAGGTCTGAACCCTAGTGTTCTCGTTCTTCCGCTCAGAGCATCATGCAAGCAACATTGCCTCCCTAGGTGATAACGAATTTTGCAATCGTAATCACTCAGCAACTCTAAACCAGCGCGTTGCTCATATAATTCCTCTGATCAAGAATGTGTTTTATAAACTCTATGACATGAACACCTTGCACTTGGTTCGTACAGATAGTACCTCCAAAATCTTTAGAGGCGAACACTACGCCCCAAGTTCTAAAATACGAGTTCGTACATAGTTCTTTTCCATGAATTTATAAACTGGCGTGATTCATAAAGAAATCACCTATTCCTCCCTTTGCATCCACACATCCCCAAACCCTTCTTTGAAGCATCGCAATATGCGAGAAACTCATCGAGCTTCCCTCAGGTAAAGGACAGCTTGTGCACTGCACAGCTTCTGCTTCAACAGTTGAAAAGCTGCTTCTTGTTTATCGCCCCAATCAAACTTGACACCTTTCTGGGTTAGTTTGGTCATTGACTTGGCGATCTTTGAAAACCCTTCGATAAATCTTCTATAATAGCCGAGAAGGCCCAAAAATTGGCGAATCTCTGTTGGTGTTTTAGGAGACGCCCAATCTTTGATAGATTCAATCTTGGCAGGGTCAACGTGAATACCTCGATAGTCAATCACGTGACCGAGGAATTATACCCTGGAGATCCAGAATTCACACTTAGAGAACGTGGCGTACAATTCTTACCTCATAAAGCAATTTCAAGAACCTTGCCTAAGGTGTTCTTCATGTTCCTTCTTAGTTTTGGAGTAGATCAAAATGTCATCGATGAAGACAATTACAAACTTGTCCAGATACGGTTTACACACCCGGTTCATAAGGTCCATGAACACACCCGGTTCATAAGGTCATGACTTGGAATTCATAGTGACCGTATCGAGTCCTGAATGCAGTCTTGGGAATGTCTTCTTCTCGAACCCTCAACTGGTGATACCCTGACCTCAGATCGATCTTTGAATAAATACTCGATCATGCAGCATTTCGTAATAGTCATCGATCCCTTGGGATGGTAGCGGACCTTCACTGTCAGTTTGTTCAATTCCTATGTAATCGATGCACATCCGGAAAGACCCATCTTTCTTCTTTACAAACAGAACCGGAGCTCCCCAGGGTGAGGAACTTGGTCTTATGAAGCCTTTGTCCGTAATTCATGTATTGCTCCGCTAGTTCCTTTCCTTCAATTCGGACGGTGCTATTCTATAATGGTGCGCCGTGCTACAGGTGTAGCACCAAGGTTGTTTTGACGGTAACCAAATAAAGATTCGAAACTCACTTGTCGGAGTAGTGGTATACCCGACAACTCCTCATGAAAGACTTTAGGAAATCTTGAACAACTTGGCACATCTTCAAGTCTGATTCCCCTTTGACTTGTCTTCGCTTTAGTTGCGTGATATTTGCTAAGAGAATAACGTGACATCCCTTCGTTAAATAATTTAAGCCTTAGTACACGAGATGATGTTTAATCGGGTCCCGTTAGTTCTATTATGCTTCCAACACCTCGAACGATTAAAATGTCTTCTCCAAAATGCATATGAACGATCTTTTCCCCACAAATAATAACGGCATGGTACTTGCCACCAATCCAATACCCAATTAACATCAAAACTACCTAGTTCTTACGGCATTAGGTCTACGTTAAAAGGGAGATTTAAGAAGTTTAGCGACAACCACGAATATAGAGTTTAACCCAACAATCACCCGTCGGCTAGTTCACATATAAACATGATCTAATGCAGATTGGAGTGATAACAATTCGAGAGCTAAATGCAGTAGATACAAAACTCCTATCGGCACCGGTATCAAATAAAATAGATGCATATCGGTTGTTTAGGAGAAACGTACCCGTAATGACATTATTGTCTGGGTTTGCCCCTGCATTGCCCACGGCATACGCCTTTGCCTGAGCCTTGGCGTTTCTAACCTGATTACCCCGGTTGTTGTTGTTCTTTAATTTTGGGAAATCCTTCTTGAAGTGCCCTTGAGCACCACATTCAAAACAAACGTTGCCCCTCTGATTAGCCCCAGTGTTGACATTTGGGGGATTCCTACAGTCACGAGCTAAATGACCAAATCGGTTGCACTTGTGGCATTTGGGAGCACAAGGACCATCATGGTGATAGTTACATTTGGAACACAGAGGTTTAGGCCCTCCGTATGGTCTCCTGTCACCATTTCCTATGGCATAAGCTCTTCCAGTGTTTTGTCTCTTATTTGGTTGCTGATTCTGGTTGTTCCTGGCGGTGTCATCAGACTTTCTTTTGTTGTCAGCCTGACGTTCAGCCCAAGTGTTGATCTTTTTGTCCATGAGTTCAGTGGCGAACTCAATGGCATCCTGCATAGTTTTTGGCTTAGTCGCCATCACACTGCCATGGATCGTGTCGGGCAAGCCACCGACATATTTCTCAACTTGGTCTATTTCTTCCGGAAACATCCGATCGCACATTAGTGCCAGTTCTTGGAAACGTTGGCTATAGGTTACCACATCGTTACCCTTCACCTTCAAATTCTACATTTCGAACTCCAGTTTCTTAATTTCGCCCCTTGGGCAGTATTTGTCTGTCATCATCTTTTTCAGTGTCCTCCATGGCATTGCATGGGCAGCTTCAGGAGTAGTGGTCTTAACATGGGAGTTCCCACATGTTATGAGCATTTCCTTGCAGGGTACAAGTTGCAAATTGGGACCTGCATGATACTGTACAGTTGCTTATGCTGTAAACAGATTCCATCTTTTCGAACCACTGAGTGAGTCCGACAACTCCCTCAGTGCCCTTGAAGTTCAAAGGTTAGCATTTTAGGAAGTCCGAGTAGGTGCATTCACGAGCAACCTGTACAGGCCTTCTAACACCCGTTCCTGAAGATTGGGGGGGGGCCTATTCATCGCCATTCCGGGGGAATCAAATTGCTGCCAGTGCAGCAGATAAGCTCCTTTCGTTAATCATTGCCTGAATTTGGCGTGGTGACAGATGTAGTTGGTTATGAGTGTCGGTGTCTGGTGTTGGTGTTGCACTTGGAGTTTTTACCTCGTGGTCCTTCTCTTTGGTTGCCATTTTTTCTTTAAATCAAAAAGGAAAAACTGTAATACTCGTTAGTTTTCATAATAATCATAACTATGACGAACCATTTTACACATTAAATAAAATCGAGATAACATCACATAGTGAAATGTACAACTGTTATTGATATTATTCGTGGTATAAACCATATCGACATTCAATATATAATATAAATTTGATTTCATGATAACGTAATCCGTCCTTTTCATATATACTTAGAATAACATACATGTTTGGTTCAGATTTGCAAGATGATTTCTACACTTAGGTTACAAGACAATGATAAACAACACTAGCCATACTAGCGGGGATATACCCGTAACAATTAAGTATGCGGTACAAGGTAGATGATACCTTAACAATGCATATACTTGGTAGCTAACAAAAAACAAAAGATCTATACACGTCTGCTAGCTGGGATAACCCTATTATTAACGGCTGCCATAGCATAGCTTACAAACATAACCAATCTAGGAGCTGCTACCTGCTCTACTGGTGCATCAGGATGTACCGGCCTTTTGGCGGGTCTATATTGCCTCTAAAACTGACCATCTGTGTCTGTTGTCCTTTCGCGACATCATGTCTTTGTCAACTGAACCTGTCTCTTTGTGATCTGATGCACAACTCTGAAATCAACCGCTGTCTCCTGTGATCTGATGACTGTAACTCTGAAACTCAACGCACCTCTGAGCCACAACCATAGTACGTATGTCATAAACATCTGAACGTGCATAGTCGCGAAGAATCATGGATAGTCCCCAAGCCTTCACGTAGCCATCCTAGACTCTTTCTCTTCCATCACTGCTAAACAACTTGAAATAGGCCTATCCCTATTCAAAAGGTTGTATTGGCCTTCAGTGAGTGACCCAGTCATCTTGAGCATCCCCATAATATCATACATGATGGTAGTTTTCTCGCTAACAACGGTAGAAATATTCTGTAAACCCTTGATGACCCCCTTAGGGGTGTTCAGTGCAATCTCTGTGATGCTTTATTCTGATTAATCACAGCTTTCGTAATTGGTTTTATGTAACTCCCTATGAAGTCGTAAAACTTACTTGGTGGGTCATCATCCTTATTCATATAATATACATTTATGGGTAGCAGTGGATTTTGGGGATTCCATTGCTACCGGCAGGGTAAGTTGAAGTTGCAGCTCTGAAGGAGGTTCTCTCCCGTAATCTGTGTCGTGGGGTGGGGAGTTGCATAATATGCACATCGGCGTTGATGGGTTTATAATCGCGGGATGGGAATTTGGTGGTGGGCGTGTGGGTGGTCGGGGTGCGGGTGTGGTTGGGGGGGGTGGGGTGAGCGGGGGTTGTGTGTGGTTGGGGTGGTTGGGGGGTGGGTGGGGGGGGGGGGTTCGGATTCGTTGGAGGAGTACGCGGACCGTTGTGGTTGGTGTGTTGGGTTGGAGTTGAAAGGTGTGTTTGAATGGATGGATGTAGGGGGTATGGGGGGTCACTGTGGAGGAATGTGGATGGGGGAGAAGAAGAAAGGGTAGATGAAGAGGCAGATGATGACTGATGATGATGATGAAGTAGGGGGGGGAAAGGAGGGGCGGGAGGGAGGGGATGGAAAAAGGAGGTAGGGAGGGAACAAAGGGGGGGGGGGGAGGGGGGGACAGGAAGGGTGGGGGGAGGTGGGGCGAAAAAGGTAGGGGGAGGTGGGAGGGCTGGGGGGGGGGGAGGAAAGGGGGCGAGGGGAGGGAAGGGGTGGGCGAGGGTGTGGGGGGGGGGGGAAGGGGGGAGGAAAAGGGGGGGGGGGGGAGGAAACGGGGGGGGGGGAAGGGGGGGGGAGTGGGGGGAGGGGGAAAAGGGGGGGGAATAAAAGGTAGGGGGGGAGGAAAGGGGGTGGGCGGGGGGAGGTAAGCGGGTGGGTGAGCAGGGGGAGGGAGGGATGGAGTGGGGGGGAGGGTTCGGGGGGGCCGGGCGGAGGTGGAAGGGGGGGAAGTTGGGGGGGGAGAGGGGTGGCGTGGGGGGGGGGGGGCAAAAGCAGGAAGAGGGGGGGGGAAACGGTAGGGGTAGGGAGGCGGAGGGGGGGGGAGGGGGGGGGGCAGGACTGGGGGAGGGTGGGGGGCGGGGGGGGAAAAGGGGAAAAAGGGGGGAGAGGGGTGAAGGGGGGGAGTGGGTGGAGAGAGGTTAGAGGTGGGGGGTGGGGGAGTCTGGCGACGGTGGGAGAGAAGGAGGGGGTGGGTGGGGGGGGGGAGGCTGGGGGGATCAGGGGGGCAAAGGTGAGGGGGGGGGGGGGGGGGGGAAAAGGGAGGGTAAAGGGCGTGAGGAAAAAGGAGGGGAAGGTTAGGGGGAGGGGAGGGCGGGGGAGAGGAAAGGTGGGGTGGGACTGGGGGGGGGGGGAGTTGAAAAGGGGGGTGAGAGGGGTTGAAACAAGGGGAGGGGAGGGGGGGGGGGGGAGGGGTGGAGGTAAAAGGGGGGGAGGGGGGGGGGTGGTGAGAAAAAGGGGGGGGGTAGCGGGTGGGGGTGGGGGGGAGAGAGAGGGAGGTGAAATAGAGTGGGATGGGCGGGGAGGGGGGGGGGCGTGGGTGGGGAAAGGTAGGTAAGGAGGGGAGGGAGGGGGCGGGGGGGGAGAGGAGGCGAAAAGGGAGGGCGGGGGGGGGGGGTAAAGAAGTGAAAGAGAGGGCGGGTGGGGGGGCGGGCCGGGGAGGGGGTGGGGTCAAGGAAAGAAAAAGAGCGGGCAGGAACAGGGCGGGAGAGTGGTGGACGGGGGGGGGCTGTGTGGAGGGGGGGGGAGAAGAGGGAGGGGGAAAAAGTAGAGGGGGAGGGGGAAGGGTGTTGGTAAGGGGTGGGAAGGGGGAGGCAAGGGTTGGGGGAGGGAGGGGGGCAAGGGGAAGGGGGAGGACGGGGAAAAGGGAGGGAGAAGGGGCGGGGGAGGGGGCGGGTAGGGCGGAAAGTGGAGGGAACGGCGGGGGGGCGGAGTGGGCGGAAGGCGGGGGGAAAAATAGCGCGGGAAAGGACGAAGAGGGAAAAGGAAAAGGTGGAGGGGAAGAGGTGAAAACGGCGGGAGGAGCGGGTCGGGGGGGGGGGGTGGGGAGGCTTAGTCGGGGAGAAGAAGAAGGGAAGTGGTGTGAGGGGGGGGGGTAAGAGAAAAAAGGGGAGAGGATAGGGGGGGGGCGGGAGGGGGGGGGGGGGTGGAGGGGTGGGTGGGGGGGGGGGGGGGGAAGAGGGTGGGGTGGGAGGGGGGGGTAAAAAAAAGAGGGGTGGGAGGGAAGCAAAAGGGGGGAGGTGGGAGAGGGTCGGATGAGGGGAAGTGGGGAGGTGGAGGGGGAAAAAAAAGGAAGTGCGGAGGGGGATGGGGGAGGAGGGAGGTGGGAGGAGGGAGGGTGGGAAAGGGGGAATAGGTGGCGGAGGGAGGGAGGATGGACAAGAAAAGGATGAGGGGAGGGGGGGCGTGGGTTAATCAGAAACCATTAATGTAGGTAAGGTGCGGGGGGGGACGGGGAGGAGGGGGGGGTTGGGAAGGTGATCGGTGGAAGCGTGGCGCGACAGGGGGGAGGCGGGGGGGTGAGCGGGGGGTTGGAAGCACGGGGGGGGAAGGTGCAATCGGGAGGGGGAGGGGAAAGGGCAGGGGAAGAATGTTACGAGAAGGGTAGGGGAAAGAGGGGAGGAGGGGAGGGAGAAGAGGGAAGTAGGAAAAGGGGGGGGGGGGGAGAGGGGGGGGAGTGTGGACGGACAGAGCGAGGGTAGACGGGGAGAGGGGAAGGATGTGGGGTGTGGGGGGAGTGAGAGGGGCGGGTGGTGGGGTGGTGGGAGGCGGGGGGTAGAGGGAAGAGGGGGGGGGGGGGGGGGTAGGTGTGGAGGGGAGAGGTGGGGTGTTTGGGGGGGGGAGGGGGTGGCGGGGGGGGGGAGAGGAAGGTGAGTGAAGGGGGGGTGAGTTGGAGGGAGAGGATGGGCAAGGGAGGAAAGAGTGGCGGTGAGGAAAAGGGAGGGTTGGGGGAGATAGGAAGCGTGGGTGGGGTGAATCGCAGGCACGGCCAGGGAGTGGAGGGGGGGTGGGGCAGGTGGCGGGAGATGGGCAGAGGGGGGGGGGGGGGCGGGAAGGGGGGATGGTGGAAAGGGTGCGGGGGCTGGGGAGGGTGCAGGAGAGTGAAAAGGGGAAAAGGAGGATGCGGGGGGCGGGGGGAAGGTCGGGGGCGGCGGCTGGTGGGGGGAGGGGGGAGGGGGGGGAGGAGTGGGTGGGGGGGTGAAGGGTGAAGGGAGGGGGGAAGGGGGGAAAGGGGGGGTGGGGAAAAAAGCGGAGGGGCGGTTTGGGATGGGGGTGGTAGAGGTGGAGGGAGGAAGGAGGGGGAAAAGAGCGGAGGGCAGGTGAGCGGGGGGGCAAGGGGGGAGGTGGGCGATAAGGGCTGGGGGGGGGGGTGGGGGGGAGAGGGGGGAGGGGGGGGGGGGGGAGGGTGAGGTAGGGGGACCAAAGAGGAGAACGAGATGGGGGGGGGGGGCGCGGGGGATAGGGGGGTGGAAGGTAAGTTGAGAGAGGTAAACAGAAACGGGGGAGGGGGGGGAGGGGGAAAGGGGTGTGAGGGGGGGTGGGGGGGAAGGGTGAGAAGGGGGGGGGAGGGACGGGGAAGGGGGTCAGGGGTGTGGAAGGGAAAGGGGGGAAAGGAAACAGGAGGGGGGGGTGGGAAGGGGAAGGAGTGGGGAATTGGGGAGGGAAAGAGGAGGAGGTAGGGAGTAGGGGAGAGGGGGGGGGGAGGGGAGGCGGGGGGAGAGGGGGGGTAGGGGAGGAAAGGGGGGGGTGGGCGGACAGGGGGAGGGCAAGGGGGCGGGGGGGGGGGAAAGTAAAAAGGAACGGAGGGGGGGGGTGGGGACGGGGGGGGGGGGGGGGGAGACGGGGGGGCGGGAGGTGGGTGGGGGGGGGGAGGACGAGGGGTGAAGGGGGGGGGAAAAGGGGGATAAACAACGAGGCGGACGGTGGGCGGCGGGGGACGGGGGGGGAAGGGGGGGAGGAGGCGGGGGACGGGGTAGAGTCAGGGAGGGGGAGAAGAGGGGGAGGAAAGAGTGTGGCACAAAAAAAGCGGGAGAGGGAAGGGGGGAAGAGCAAGAGGGGGAAAAAAAGGGGGATGGGTGGGGGGTGACAGGGGGTGGTAGAAGAAGGAAAGGGGGGGGAGGGAAAGAAAAAAGGGGAGGGGGGAAGAGGATCAGGGAGGGGGGGAGGAGGGGGGAAAGGGGAGAAAGCGAACAGGGGGGAGTCCAAAAATCTTTAATAAAAGCGGGGGGGGGGGCGGAGGGTGGAAGGGTGAAAGGGGGGAGGGGAGGTGAGGTGGGGGGAGGGGAGGTGGGGGGGGAGAAAGGAAGGGGCGGGGGGGGGGGGGGGGGGGTTGAAGGGGGGAAAAAAAAAACGGGAAAGGGTGGGGGGGTGGTTTAAGAGAGAGGGGAGGGCGGGGGGGGAGGGGGTGTGAGGTCGGAAAGGGGAGGGGGGGGGGGGGGTGTATGGGACGGGGATGGAGGGGGGTGGTGTGGGGGGGGGGGGGGTAGCAGGGGGGGGGAGAGGTAGGCGGGAGGGGGAAAGGAGTCAAGCGGGGGGAGGGGAGTGGAAGGGGGGAGAAGGAGGGCGGGGGGGGTGGGGGGTAGGGGGCGAGGGGAAGGAAGGGTGGGGAAAAAGGGCTTGGGGGGGAAAAAAGCGGGAGTGGGAGGGGGGGGGAGGGAAAAAAAGGAAAGGGGGGGGGAAAGGGGGGGGGGGTGGTGGGGGTGGAAGGGGGTGAGGCGAAAGGGGGGGGGGGGTGGGCGAGGGGAGTGGAAGGGAAGGGGGGGGTGAAGGGGGGGGGAGGGGGGGGGGTGTAAAGGGGCGGAGGCGGGGGGGCGATAGGGGGGGGGTGGAGGTAGAAAGAAGTAAAGGATAAGAGCGGGGGAGCGAGGGGGGAGGGGAGAGGGGCATCGAGGGGAGGAGGAGTAGATGGGGAGGGGAGCGGAGGGGAAGGGGGGGGGGGGGACGAATGGGGGGGGTGGGGGGGGGGCGAGGGTGGGGGGGCGGCGGGAGGGGGGGGTAGAAAAGGAGGGGGGTGGGGGGAAAGGGAAAGGGGGTGGGGAGGGGGGAAAGGAGGGGGGGGGGGAGAGACGGAAAGAGGGGAGGAAAGGCCGGGGGTTGGGGAGGGGGGGGGGAAGGGGGAAAAAGGGGGAGGGGGGGGGGGAGGGGGGGGGGGGAGGGGGGGGCGGGAGGGGGGAGTGGGGCGAAGGGGGGGGGGAAAAGGGGCGGGGAGGCGAAGCGAGGGGGGGGAGGAACGGAGGGAGAGAAGGGGGGCAGGGGGGGGTGGAGGAAGGGACGGACCGGGGAGCGCGTGCGCCGGGGGAAGGACACGGGAGGGGGGAGGCGGCGGGGAGGGGGGGGGTGGGGGGGGTGTGGGAGGGGGGGGGGGCGTGCGGGGGGGGGGAGGGGAAAGGAGGGATAAGGGAAGGGGGGCGGGGGGGGGGGGGAGGCGGAGGAGGGGGGGGGAGGCGGGGAAGGGGGGGGGCGATAGAGGCGGACAAGGAGGGGGTTGGGAGGCGGGGAAAGGAGGGGGGGGTGTAAGGGGGTGGGGGAAAGAGGACACCAGGGTCGGGCCGGGTCCACCTTCCTTTTCATTTTCTCACTTATTTTTTTTTTCCTCTTTTTTTTTTATCCCCCCTTTTCTTTTTTTTTTTTTTTTCTTTTTTATTTTTTTTTGTTTTTTCCCCCATTCTTTTTTTCTTTTTTTTTTCTTTTTCTTTTTTTTTTTTTTTTTTTTTTTTCTTATTTCTTTTTTTTTCTCTTTTTTCTTTTTTTTTTTTTTTTTCCCCCCTTTTTCTTTTTTTTTTTTCACCCCTTTTTTCTTTTTTTTCTTTCTTCCCTTTCTTTCTTCTTTTCCTTTGTCCCTTCTATTTTTTTTTTTTATTTTTTTCTTTTTCACTTTTTTTCTCTTTTTCCCTTTTAAGCAGGGTAGTCAGCTGTGATCCTCCTCGGGGTACCTCATCGTGCTCCTCTGGCTCCTCTATGGATCAGACTCGTGAACGTATCTGGTGAATCTGCAGTGGTGAGGCAGCAAACTGATAGTGGGACTACTCTCAGCCGGGAGTTTCTCATCCTCCTGTGGTTATGTACTCAGGGTACATCGGCTCAGAAACAAAGTCCAGTGGGGGAGGTGACTGCGGTTCCTCGGGGCCAGGTATGTAGTCAGGAGATGGTAGAACCTCAGGGCCAGGTATGTAGTCAGGCGATGGTGGAACCTGATAAGCAGTCATTAAGTAAGCATATGGGTCCTCTGGCATAATGGGTGGTCCATCGACTCCTGGTGAACCAACACCTGAATCGCCCTCAACTAGAAAGGATATTGATGTGTATGTAACTGTAGACATGCACTCAGAATTCTGAAAATGATAATATTTGAAATCAATATTAGCTTATATAAGTATGCCTATATATAGACTCTTATAGTACTATACATTTATATTATAGCATGTATCACAACGATTCTATGAATATCAACAATTCATGACTGCCATACCTAGTCTAACCACTAATGGCACAATTAGTGTATGTATGTCCCGTGAAAACCCCTTTGTATGAATGCAATGTTTGAAAACGGTTATAGTCCAGCAAAAACATTTGACCTGGTTCTCTATAACATTGGCTCTTGATACCAATCTGTAACACGCCCCGGACCCTTATTCCGCTGCGACCCTATTTGGGGGTGTTACACAAGTTTCTTTCAAGAGCAACTCGAATGGCTGGGGTAGGGTGTGTGCATTGCATCACTGGGTCATGATTGTCGTCTTCAATGGGTGCAATCAATTGTGGATTCTGGATAGATATGTATTGGACCCGGTTTTCTGCCTTAAGTGTATGATGGGCTTCTTTCTTTACACCCTTTCATCTGTTCAATTCTTTTTCATTCCTCAACCTCCTTCAGTTGCTTACCGGAAGATTATGAATAGCACCTTGTTGGGCCCTCCCTCTCCACCCCCTTATAATATTCCTGTACTAGCTACATCTCATGTTGGATACTATTTCCCTTGTTCTCACATTTACTCCTTTTAATCATACCTAAGGACTTATGTACTAACTAGTGGATTGTCCGGTGGGTAGATACCTTCCTGTTTTCTGGTAGGATCATGGTCGAGTACCTAACCTTACATCCTTATAACTGTGTTAAGTAAATTACATGTCAGTCTTTTGGATACAGTTCACCTTGCCATTAAATCACTGTGGAAAAAAAAACGCATAATCAGCGTATTATGATATAACTATCTAAGTGGTGTAGTAACTGTTTGTTTGGTATTTATTAAAAAGCTACCCTTTGAATTGTGCTGCGGGTTTCAGAATACGGCTGGTTTGCACGATACGGGGGTGGTTATAAACCTTGTGACCCTTAGTTGTAAGATCATATTTTAGTTACAAGCTGTGTTTTGGAACTTTATTAATGCTCCCCTCAATCGTTGTGGGTAGGTGTTAGGTGTCAGATATGATAATTTTGAAAGAATTTTTTTCGTTAAAATCAAAAACTGGTTTTTTTAAGTTTAATGAAAAAACGCATGAAAGATTCATATCTGGACACATAACATTCAAATTACATTACTATCTAGAATGTACATAGATGTATGTTGCATTACCGATGAATATTGATCTTTATCAGTCATTTATCTTGAGTAGTTGGTGTCAACAATATTTCTGAGTCTTCCACTAACTGATGCATTGAGGTATTTCTGATCTTTAACTTTTCCAAATTTCTAGTTCCTGTAGGTTTTTATAGTGGAGGTGGTGGTGGTGATAGTATTGATGTTGTTTCAGTTGTATCTGTTATCGCTAGAGGGACATCAGCTGATGCAGCGAGAGCTAGGAAGATTGTTCCTTAGCTTCTTTTCTGTCTCTCCCTAGACCCGGTTAATACTTTCCAATCGGCACCTTTCAGACTTACATTTGAACAACACTTCCCCCTCAATCGTGACCCATTTTCTATTGAAAGAGCGTTTTGTCTTTTGTAGTCCATTGATTGAGTGTCATATTATCCGGATTGATTTTCAAACAACACCTTTTACCACCGTGGTTAGCACAAATAATTTTGAAGATATACAATTAAGAAAAATTATTTGGTTATATCAAAGGAAAGACTTCTCTTCCGAATTAAGAAAAATGCATGAACCGTACATTACATCCCAAATTGCTTGGATATAAAGTAAATCCATGCCCGAGTAAAATTAATTACACGTTGTTAGGAAACAGTTTGTCTTTCAGATATTGAACAATCTTTCCTTCAAAATGAGAACGGGGTTTGCAATTTGAAGTAATAGAAAAACCATTTTGTAATTCCCAAATGACTTAAAATATTTACCAAGTCTTATTTTTATGTTACTTATGTACAAAGGATTGATCAGAGGACACTTCATTTACTACATTCTCTCCTTACCTTGAAGGTGTTTGTGGTTTTAGGGGGGTTTATTATCTCTTCATCCCAATTCGGGGTGGAGTAAGAAATTCGAACGACTGCTTGGTAAAAAAACAATAAAAAAAAAATAATAAGCTTTTATGAGGATATCTGCCAGGTGATAGTTTGTTTCCATGAAGTATGACGGTTTAACCACCTCCATTTTCCACTTGCTCTCGAATGAAATGGTGTCGTATGCTCGATGGTGATAGATCGAAGTGATGGACCATTGTTGCTGCTTATCAGCAATGGCACTTTTGTTATAACTGTACAGAGGAATTTTGTTGAATATAAAGTCGTAGTCTTTTAGCTGAGATCACATCCAAAGGATTTGAGCACAGCATCCAAACATTGCAATGTATTCCGCCTTTGTTATTGAAGATAAGCCGTGCTTCTTTGTGACCAGCTTAACCCAATCTATCTCAAGAAACTGGAACTTCCCGCGTAAGTCTTCTCAAATCCTGACATCCGCATGATCCATATGCATAAGCTGTTTTGTGTCCATAGCATTGTCCTTCGGATTACCCATAGACCCTGGTATTGCGTTCACTGTTAGGTAAGTAGATACGCTTTGATTGCTGTAAGGACACCTGCCCTGCTTTTTGATGGTTAGGCTCTAGCCTGATTTATAGCACACAGTGCTAACAGCGATTTAACAAGGTCTGGTATACTGGATGTAAGGTACTATTAGGGAGCACCCATTCCTCTAAATCAAGTTGGTCAAATTTGAGTCCCATGAAGTTCCTCGTTCCAGTTGTCATCGATCAACATTGGTGATTGGTCAGGGTAGTGAGATCCATTCCATATTTCTTTAAGGTTTTGTGAGCATTATTTTGATTGGTTAATGATAGATTGCTCTAGGACTTGAGAAACTTGTAGTCCTCCTAGATAAATTACATTTGTCCCTATCTTTGACATCTGAAAATTTGGAAGCTCATTTCTTTGAAAATATGTGACATGTTATGATCTGTTTGAGGCAAAAAAAATATTTTTTTTATGTACATCTACGTATATGTTTGAACAAGTTGAATATGTTTGCCTGATTTGCGTTTTGTGGATTACATTGGATCACGGCACCCTTGAAGAAATTGTTGGCCTGTGTAAGCAACTTTGATTAGTGTTGTCCATACCACGCCTTTTGGTGCCTGCTTTAGCCCATAAGAGCCTTCTTCAGAACGATAAACGCAGTATGTAGGATTATCCGGCGTCCTTCAAACTCCTTCACGGTTGAACTTGCAAAAGAATTCTCTTTCTTTGACCGTCACCCATTCAAGGCAATGGACAGTTTTTTGACCTCCCAATCTGGGTGGTATATCATTACTTTCTTTTGCTTGGTCTACATTGTGCATATGAATATTCTATTAATGCTCTATCCGTTTGCAACAGATATGCAAACGATTTATTGCAAAATCAATACCCTCTACTGTGACGATATCTATTTGCTTACTTACCGAGCTTTGTTTTTAGAACATCACCATACTCATCAAGATTGACTTTGTATCCACTTGGAGAACCAATAACCATGACATAGTTGGGGTGGTTACTAGTTTCCTATTACTTTAAGTCGATCTAATTCTGTGAAATTTCATCTTGCATAGCTTCAACCTGCTTTCTTCATTCACGACCATTTTTGAATTAGTTCTTTTGTTTCTACATTTTGACAGTAAGATATCGGTTAAAATTAAACAAAACAAAATCTATTCAAAAAAATATACACCCCAAACAAAAATTAAAAATTTAAAACCTATTAATTTTAACTAAAACATCCCCTAATTAAATAATTAACAGCTCACAAAGCATCAGAAGCTAACTGTTTTCTGGTGGATACACGGGGGGAGACGAGAAGGGATTACCAACGATATTATCAAGAGGGTGATCCTTGGTCCATTTTCTAAGATGATCCGGTGGTTGATTCACTTGGTTGGGTTCAGCTAAACTAACATCCCCTGATGTTGAAGCGGTGCAGAGAACTATGTCTCCGCTACACCAGGGTTAACAAGGTTGAGGTCAGCTTGGAGTAAGTGAGGAGTATTCAATAGTTGGTCCAGCTGAACACTTGAGGAAAGACTGGAGGATGCACTTGTGAGGATGACTGTGATGGATCTTGTAGGTAGGTGCATCTTGTGCTAATCGTTGGTTGGTTTCCAATTAGGGTATGTGACACTCAGACCACGTCTCACTCACTCATTAACATATAACTCCTCACATAAGGCAACCCCCAATCTTTGATGTTTGAATTGAATTTGTAGAAACAATTGAAGGCATTAACAACAGAAATCCTTATTTACTGTTTCACTATTTATTATATTTATCAAATAATTCAACTAAACAACTTTATTACAAACCACACTATAACAATTTCTTAATTATTAATTATTTTATATAACATTTACATTCTAATTTCTCTATCCAAACAATTATAATACCATTTTACATCAATCAATCACTTTACCATAAACATCATCTACCCTTCTCCCAATAACCCCATCACACCACTACAATATCCTTATCCATAAAACCCCCAAACCACTCCCTCTCATCATACCAAGGTTTTTCATAATCTATTCCCCATTCACCCCCTCTCCTTTATCCATACCCAACCGTCCCAATCCACCCAACACATTTCACCACCCCTTAGCGTGTGATTCTTGCATGTGTATCCTATAAGATAGACGACTAACATTTTTAGTATATCACATGCACGCCATCACTGTGTGTGTGTCATAAAATTTAAAGATCATGCTACTTATCATTAACAAGTCATAAGTTTTTTTTTTTTGATGAGTAGAATTATGTTATTGGTTCCTGGGTGTAACAAGCTAAGCACGCATAAGATGTGTGACACCCGCATAGCTGTTACGAGGCGCGTCTCGCTCGCTCTCGAATCTGTGTGGAGCTCAGACCTCTCTCGGCTCGCTCGCGCGCGCAAAGTCCGAGGAATATCGATTTCGTCTTTTTGACAACGCCATAGAGATTGTTTGAGGGAGTTCTCGGAACAGTCTTTTGATTGAAATATTGCCCACACCTTCATAGTATTTAGTCATAACGTGGTTGACAAATTCCGTGTGTGTGTGTGTGTGTGTGTGTTATTGTAGGTCGCACTCACGCGTTGTTGAGCGCTCACTCTCACTGCGCTCGCGCTCGCACGCTCTCGCTCAGGGTTTTGGCTCTACTCGCGCGCGCACAGTTTGGATCCGATTCTACAACTTTACCCATGTTAATCTTGAATAGTCATCATGATGACCTAAAATGTATTTTCTTCACATTTAATATCTCTGGACTCTCATTTGACCAACAGAGCTGGTGTGTGTAGCGACATGAAGAGTGTGTGTTCTTGCTATATTGTGGTCGCGTTTCGTCGTAGCTAGAGAGAGAGAGATAGAGAGTGTGTTTGCGCGCGCGCAGATTTTGTGGGAGATCTCTTGCTTTTTCAAAGTTGACAAGCTTAAGCAAAGATGATCTTTTTCAAACCTTCAATCTGGTAGACCTCTAACTAGGATATTTTTGAGCAAGATCATTGATTGTAGCAAAAGTTTTTAATTGGTTTAAATGACGATGCCACAACAACCAATGATTTGGATCTTGGAAGCTTGGACATCAAGGCATATTGGAAGATGACTTTATCATATCATCAATCGGATTATCGTGTACTAATTGGTGGCGACGGCTACCTTTAAAGTACGTCTGACCATTATATATCTAAGAACAAAGCAGAATGCTTTCTGGAAGGCAACTTAAGATAACTCACAATTGCCTACTAGAGAAAAGTTGTGTCCAAAGTCCCCTCCACGTAGTATACTCTGGAGATCAAAATGTCATCCAATAACATAATCTCCATAACCCATAATAGCTCCGAAGTGATCATTCCCGAATCCTCCTCCTTCCTCTCTCCCATCCTATTTTTTTCTCTCTTCTCTTTCCCTCTGCTCTCTCTTTTCCTCTCCTGTCTTCTCTCTTTCTCCTTGCCTTCTTCTCTCTCCCTCTTCTCTGCCTCTTGCTTCTTTCTGTCTCTCCTCTCTCCTCTTCCTCCCTCTGTGCCCCTCCGTCTTCCTGCCTATCTTTTCCTCCTCCCTCTTTCCTTATGCTCCCTTCTTCCCTATCCTCCCCCCTTTCTTCTCTTCTGCCCTCCCCCCTTCCATCCTGTCCCCCGTCCACCTGCCCCTCTGTTTCCTTCTCTTTTTCCCTTCACCTCATCCTGCCTTCCCCTTCTATCTGCTTTTCCTACTCCCTTCTCCTTCTTGACCTCTTTTTTTCTTTTCCCTCCCTCTCTTCTTGCTTTTCTCTCTCTCCTCTCCCTTTCGCTATGACTACCTTTAAGTAAGTCTACACCATTCATATCACGAACAAAGCAAGAATGCTTTCTGAAAGCAATTTCAAGATTAGAATCATAAAATTACCCTATAAAGAACAGATTGTGTCCAAGACCTTCCACATAGTATACTCTGGAGATCACACTGTTACCAATAACAAAATCTCTATAACCCATGATAGCTCCAAAGTGACCATTCCCGAATCTGACTATCCCGATGAACTTTTCTGTAAAGTTCTTAAGCTTTGAACGATTCCCCGTCATATGTTTTGAACAACCTGAGTCCAGATACCAAAGGACGACCTATACGACCTGCAGTTGAAAACAGTCGAGTGTGGAGAGTTTGGAATTTTGGTTCCCCAATTTTTGTTGGGGTCCTGTTGGTTAGCAGATATAATAGAACATTTCACAGAAAGCTTAGTTAAAGGGCACAGTTCGCCTAAGGCAAATTTCTTTCCTGTGGGTCTCCATTGATAACCACAATTAAGTTTTCCTAAGGTGAATTTCATTCCTGTGGGTCTCCATTGATAACCAATATCAGCAAATAGTTTGCCCGTTGTTTTCCAAACCCGCTTGGTCTTGTTCAAACTGTTATCAGACAGTTTGCCTTTTGGTTTCCAAATTTGCTTCCCTTTATTCAAGACAATTTTAACAGTGGGGGTTGCATTCACAGAACTCAAAATATTAACAACACACATTTCATGATTTGCAGAGTTTAAACATTTGTTACACGTTTTGCACACAGATTTAGAATTCGAATTAATTACAACACGCTTAGAGCTAATGCTAGAATCAACCCGATTCACTTTTGTCCATACTGACTTATTTGTCCTAGGGTGGTCTTCTACTTTCTTCTTATTCTCACTCTTAGCAGGCAGGATCCTATTTTTTTTTGTATTGCTTCTAGGCTTTGATCCGCTTGTTTCAGTAGAAGTGTTTACTCCTGTAGAATGAATCATAGGGACATTAGTCTGTTGAACTTTCTGGTGCACTTCGTGTTTCTGTAGGTTATTAGTTGAAGTTCCTGATCTATCATTAAAAGTACCTTGCTTTTTCCTAGTTAAAGAGGTAGAGGCGGCCTTATTATATATTGTAGTGAAATCTTTCGGGCAAGTGCCAACCACATATTCTAATAATTCCTAAGAACATTTTGTGTATTGACAAGCAGAATTAAGGGTACTATTAAGTGGTTTTACTATTCTAGCTTCTTCTACAATCTCACGAACTGTTTCTACACTCTCCTTAAGATGGTTTATACAGTCTAAGTAAGCACTCCTATTGTTCTTAAGGCGAGGAGGAATTGGTTCTACATCTATGGCATACATACCAGGAGCAAGAACTTTTGTTTTGACAGAGCTTCTAGTGGCAACTTTTAAATTGCCTTCTAACTGAGCCTTTAGATCCTCAATCTGTGTTAACAAGGAAGATGTCTTTTCTTTAGTGCTAACACGCGTGATCTTAATAGACTCTAATAATTCCTTGTAATGCTCCTTAACCTTTTCTATTTCTACTCTAAAATGTTCATTTTGTTCAAGAAGATCAGTGACATCTTTAGCATTATAAGGTTCACAACTTCTGTCATTCATATTAGAGACTAGAACTTTCAAGTCTCTAATCACGTTGTCTTTTTCTTGAATCTGATGTTCTAGATTCTTGATCTTAAAGAATAAGTTAAAATCAGGAGCCTCTTGTGATGTTTGTGATTTGTTATTATCAAAACTTTTTTTGAAGATGTTGATACTTCAATTGTAAATTTAGGTATTCCCTTTCAAGTTTTGAAATATGTTTCATCATTTTATCATGAACATCCTTTTGATTCTCATTATTATATTTAGAAAACTCAGCTTCAAGATCTAGACAACGTGATTGTTCCATAACATACAACAATTGACTTGACAAACAATTAGCAATTAGATTCTCATTCTCAATGAGAATGTTTTTCCTTTCAATTTCAGCACATTGCTTGTCCACAGCATTCTGGTCCACTTCGTTATTCATTTGATCAAAGATTTCTTCCATTTCTTTAACTTCTTTAAAAAGAGCCTTTTGTACTCCTTCAAAGTGTTCTTTAAGAGTTTTGAAAAATGGTATAACTTCAGTGAGGTAACATCTTTTTGTTTGTTCAAAACCTCTTTCCCCTTCTGTGACACCTGTTGGCGTGATTCTCTTTTTATAAGTTTTGTTAAATTCCGTAAAACGTTATGTGAGTGTATAAAGATTAATTTTCACTAGACTTTTTATAGGAAGAACTCTGGGGACAAGCTTGACAGGTGTATTGGGTGGGTACACCGTCAATGCTGAAAGTGGTTTTGGAACTAAGGTTTCAGCCCTTTTGATTTCATTAACATATTTGGACCAGAAAATCTGTTCTGGGGTCAAATCTCTTTGTGGTGCAAAGGTTGCAAGAAGGTTCTCTTTTGAGTAATCTGGGGGTGCAATCTTAATTTTATTTTCCACACAAAGAGGGCTTTTCACCTTTTCAAGCATTCTTTTCCTAGTTATTTCAGCTATCTTTAGGGTGTCCTCTGAGTCATGCACAACAGCAGGTGCATGATTGGTCCTGACTATTTCATTACCATTATAGAGGGCAGACTGAACTTGCTTTGCACGGGTGAGACATAAGGGATTTTTGTAGCCTATTGCCACCTTTTTCTTTTCATCATAAAACGATTTTGGTTTACATAACATGTGAACCGTTTGAACAGACTGATCTTGTTTGTATAATCTATCTTCAACCTTTTCTTTTAGCCTTTTTATGTCTAAAAACTCTTCAAGGAATTTGTCTTCTTTTTGTTTAAAATCCTTTTTCAAAATGATCGCTTCTTCCCTCAACGTCTTATGATGGTTAAGGGTAGAACGAAGTTGCAATTGTGCCGAATGAAGTTCCGATTTTAAAGAAGTTTCTTTTCTATTTCGGTCAGAGATAATTATTCTCATTTGTTCATCAATCTTTCGTTCTCTATCAGTTAATTCAAACTTAGCCCGTTGTTCATACACCCCGACCAGTTCCTTATATCTCGCAAGTTCAGAAGTCACTGAGTCATTAACTACTTTATCCTGCTTATTTACTGACATACTTTGGACACCTTGTTCATGCATTTCATCGAGAATTGACATCAATGCATCATTTCGTACAGAAGATACATTACTTTGTACAACATGTTCTTCGTTGTCTTCCACATACTGATCATACGGAATAATATTACTATCACTCGTATAGTCAGCATCAGAGTCAACAACGTAGTTGTGTTGTACATCGCTTTGCATCTCGTGTACTTCGTGATACTTATCTTCACAATCTGAATCGTATTCACGATCTTGTACCTCAGATGGAATATTCGAGTCATAAGATGCCCCTCATCAACATCAGAGTCGAATGCATCACATTGATCAGCTTCAAAGACATGGTCCACATTGAGTGCCAAATCATCCACATCGTTATCAAAATTGGTGACTTGTTCTCCAGCAAGAAACACCAGCTGTTCTTCATCCAGTACTGATCCATTCTCATAAGCATGCATAAGCAGCATTTTGTCTTTGAAGTAGTCTGAATCCTAAGGTCGCTTCGGTTGTGGACATTTTCATGATATGTGCCCGATTCCTTTGCAGTTGTAACACATAATGGGTTTAGCTTGACTAGGATTTATGTTTCCAACTCTGTTCTGACCTCCCACTTTCCCAGTTCCAACAACTCCTCTTGCAT
>BQNB010063155.1:0-35794 GCA_026074375.1 Tanacetum coccineum
TACATATTGTGTTTTCTTAAGTGAGATTTTATCCTTTTATTTCTCTTGTTTGAGAAGTAATTTGGAAAGAATTGTCACGGGATTAATACTATACATATATAAATTTGACTACACCAAAAATCCAAGCTTAAACGTTCAAAAGGGTGATTTTTGGTGATTTGAAGCTTTTCTGGAAATTGCGTTTTGTCTCCCTAAAAGACGTTTCTTAGTTGTGTTTTGTCTCTGTGTTTTGTCTGAGAATAGTACATTGCGGTTTGTCTTCTAGTGTAGTACATCAGTTGTGTTTTGTGTATTGCGTTTTGGTTAACACTACAGGTTGCGTTTTGTGTATTGCGTTTTGTCTCAAGTTGAAGACCCTCATTGCGTTTTGACTAGGAGAAACTCTGCCCAATTAATTTCTTGATTGCGTTTTGTCTCAAGAGTTGATTGCGTTTTGCCCAAGACACGTCACTGCGTTTTGTCTCCTTATCATTATGTTTTGTGTCCTGCGTTTTGTCCCAAGTTGAAGACCTTTATTGCGTTTTGGTGGAAAGAATCTCTGGCAAAAAAAATTCTTCATTGCGTTTTGTCTTTGCTTCTTGACTGTGTTTTGTCTAGGACACCTCACTGAGTTTTGTCTAATCCTCAACATTGAGATTTGTCTGAAATTCTTAAGTGAGACTTGTCTAGATTTCCTGACTGAGACTTGTGTATTGCATTTCACAAACTTAATTAAACCAAAGCAAATCACAAACAAACAACATATCACCTTTATTAACAAACAATCATCACTTTTAACATACAATCACTAATCATTGTACCGATCCAACGATTATCATAACACAATCAATCAATCATGTCTAAAGCTTCCGATGACATTCAAGAGAGAGAATTGCATCAGTTGCAACTAATGCAAGAAAATGCAAAGGAAGGTTGCATGACATCTTTTCGGCTACTTCATTCATTTCTTCAGGTTCTTTCATACGATGAATCAAAATCCATAAAAGTATCTGAACGTGCACTCATGACACTCTTTGGTCAAGATAATGAGACTTTCATAAGTACGATGTCCCTTAACTTGGATCAATTACAAAGGCAGCTTGACAAAGATGAATTACAAGAAGATAAATCCATGGATGCATTTTGGGTGCTCAACAATCAGTTTCAGAAGTTCATCAATTGGCAGCACTTCTTGGATTATGACAGTGAAATGATAGAGAAGCTTTTTGTTAAATACACTGGAATCCAAGTTAAATAGTTTAGAGAAACACTACTCCTACACATGGCTAATGTTAAGAAGTCTGTTGCTGAAAGAACACATCATAAAAGACAGTATAATAGAAGGATGACGGAAAGACAGATGCAGTCAAGAGAGAGTAAGGTTGTTTTGAGTAAAGCATTGGATGCTAGTTTAGTTATTACAGAATGCAGTGGGACAAAGTCAGATGAGCATATTACAAGCAGTAGTTCAGGGACTTATATCACACATGTTGTGGATGCAGATATCAGACCAGTAAATGACCAAGTGCCATCTGCTGAGGTACATTTGACTACTCAACATAATGTCCTTGCTAATGTACAACAGCATACTAATCAATCTGAACCAAGTTATGACACATATCTGTTGGAAAAGGTTGATAGCAATACCACTCCTGATTCAACAAATATGTGTCATAGGGGAGGATAGATTGACCAGGATGCTGAACATGATCAAGTAAAAAGTCCTTTGCTTAAGGCTGAGTTTCTCAAAACGAATGACATGGTTAAAAAAGAAGTTTATAATGAACTTTTAAACAGATTTTTACAACTTGAAAAACATTGTATTTCACTTGAAATATCAATGCAACAAAAGGAAGAACATTGTATTTCAAAACGAATGACATGGTTGAAAAGAAGTTTATAATGAACTTTCAAACAGATTTTTACAACTTGAAAAACATTGTATTTCACTTAAATGATGGATACTGTAATAGAGGAAACTTACCTGGAACATTTATTATTGAAAATCAACTCCATTATCAAGATTATGAGTGGTAAGTAGCTTTGGAAGATAGTGAGCTTAAAGATGAAGCTTTAAGAAACAAGGCTATCATGGAAGGATTTATCAAAGATGATGATGATGAGTCAAATTATGAACAAATGAGACGATGAGACATATATACAAACTATGATGATACTTATAAGACAAATCATGATGATAATGAAAGAGAATAATTATGTGAAGTTCATGAGCCACCGGTATGCACGATACAAAGATTCGAGATGATCAAGTATTCATTTGGACAAGGCGAAGAATATATTGCTATTAAAGAAGATGAATACGGCGATCTAGCAGGAACAAGCAATAATGCATGCCGTACGTATCAATAAATCTTTTGTATGATGGACGAAGGATGGATGGTGACTAGAGCAACGTAAAAAGGAAGCTGAAGAAAAGTCTAACTTAAAGACTTCGCTATAAAGAAAAGTGCTTCCCGAGAGATAACCCGGAATGTTATTTAATTTTGTTATCAATTCTGTCTTCCCAGACTTCAATACGGCGTATCCGTTCCACCCCATACGACTTATTGAATGTCTAGACATTATCAGTCTTTACTTTTTATGCACTTTAAAAACTTTATTGTTAGTTATGAGAATACGCTGTATTCACTAACTTGATATGTCGTATCCACAAACTGACCCGTATTTAGTTTGTTTTAGTTTAGTTTAAATTAACCGTAGGTTCTAAGATAGGAATGCACCTGTTTTTCCTATATTTTATGCAGGACCTCGTGAAGCAAATATCGACAAAAATTAGTGGAGAATTTACGAATATGGAAATCTTGAAGTGTTGGAGTCTTCAAACCTCAAGACGGCTGTTCAACACAAAATCTTGCTCATAAACGCAAATTGGAGAATCTACAGAGCAAATATCAAGGGAGTTTCTCATTCTAATTCTTTTAAAATTCCCATATTTAATGTTTTATATATACAACGAGGACGTTGTATAATTCAAGGGGGGTGAAATTAGAATGATCACTTGTCCAAATTTTCACAATAAAAACCTTAAATTATGCTCAAATAAAAAAAAATTCAAGCATACTTTTGTGTAATTACTCGTTACATTACCGCACAAAATATCCCTTGTTAGGTATTTGTAGGATTTAACCTTTCCGTTTCTTAAATGTTTACCCTAAATCTAAAAATATTGAGTGTGCCGGTGATGTTGTAGACTTTAGAACTTAGCTTGGTATATCTATTCGAGACCACAACATGAGTATTATGGATTTAATTAGAGTAACTTGTTTAAATTGGTAAATCTTAGGATTACAACCAAATCGCCTATACATGTTGTTTATTAACTAACTACACCGGTTAGTTAACCTCCCGTTAAACCCTTCCACTCTCATCTTTAGAGTGATGATCCACTAGAACAACCCGTAGAGCCAATCCTTTAGGAATTTACACCAACTATTTATTTCGTTACACCCTTACACCTTAACCTACCCTGTTAGATTAAAGTTTAATTTACAGTTGCTAGTTGCTTAAAGTGTAAAGTTTGTATTTCCTAAGTCTTGTGTCATTTTCTATCTTTGGTGCGGTTGGAAATTTGCACATTGCAAATGGGAATGTATATTAGTAGTCAAAGCTCATGTGATTTTACTACCGTCACAATTATTGGTGAAACCGAAAAACAAAGAAATTACCGAAGGAATTATTCGGAATTATTATGATGGTGAAACTACACCTAGATTTGAAGTATTGTTAAAAAAAATTAAAAAGTTAGAAAATTGCAACAAAACAAAGAGAGAGAAAGAAAGTTTGAAGATAATCGTTTCGCCAAAAGCATTACCAAAGGAATTATACGAAGGATCGATTATTCATTGATACGTATAAAAATCAACGATGTAAAGTATTGTATAAAGTGAAAGATATCGCCATTTGCCTTGTAAAGTATGTAAAGTTTTGGGATGATTGTGAAGTTGATCATTATGGGAACGCCAACTTAGGTTGTTGTTTTTGATCTATGATCAAGACGTTGTAAATAGTTGTGGTATTAAATCATTGGTAATGTGGGAAAAAAAAGTGTCTAGCAACTTGTACTTTAGGCTTAATCTATTTGTTTCTTAATTTTTATTTAACAACAATTTACTTCCCTCTCACCTGATGATTAGCCGCTGGTTTTATACGAATGAGGACTTGTTCGAGCGTGCATGTCTATTCCGTCGTTACGGCCATGTATGCATGTCTTAGTTGCCTCATTGGTTTACAACTTTTGGTGAAAGTTAGAAGGTTCCTACCCTATATCATTCTTCATCCTAACCGTTGGTTAAATTTGAATGGGGATGTGATCGAACACACATGTCTATTCCATCGTTACGGCTATGTATGTGTGCTTTAGCTGCCTTGTTGGAGTGGTACTTCTGGTGAAAGATTGTAGAATGATCAACCGTACGCCTTTCCATACAAAAACACATATTTACCATTATAAACTTGTTACACCTTGGATTTAGTGGTGGAGATATGTATCCTTTCCAAAATTATGATAGAATACTCGTCATGACCAAGCAATTAAGCGAATTAGTTACATGTTACCACATAGATTAGTTGAGTGATTTGAGTGCTTTCATCTTCTTATTTCGTGAGGTGTTTGGTTGTGTACTTGTAATAGATCGAATAAGTGCTTTAACCGAAAATATCCTTAAGGGATACATTTTTATAAACTTCTAAAGGCTACTTGAGGACAAGTAGGATTCAAGTGGGGGGATATTTGATGACATAAAATAACATTATTTTTATAGCTCATTTACACATTGTATTAAACACATTTTGTATAAGTTATTGCAAAGAATGTTACTTTGTGGCAATACAGTTCTAATTGTCACACAATCGAAATTTTCATGTGTGGCTAATTAGTAAATGTTGTCTATTTTGATACCTTTAGCCACATAAATATGTGAATGTGTGGCCGTTCCATTTTGCCCATGTGTGACCAAATCCACTTTTTGTACTAGTGCATCTCCAAGAACAAAAGTACTTCTTCTTACCAGTTTCAGCTTGACAATCAGAAGTTTGAAATCGGAGTTGAGCTATTTCATGAAATTCTTGCGGATTACTCCAACACACAAAATGAGCCTAATGCAATATTTTACAAGCAACACTTTTCAAATGTGTTGCATTTTTTATAAGATTGATGAAAGGCAACACATTCAAAACAAGTGTTGCATATTCATATAAAAACCAACACTTTTATTAAAGTGTTGCAAGTTTAACAACATAACGCCAACACATTATAAAAAGTGTTGCAATTATTAATGCATAGAAGAACATTTAATTTAAAGTGTTATATAAAAAATTATAGAAATTTAATCTCCTGGTTACTTTTCTTTTCTTCCCCACCCCTTTTTTACCCAAAATTATCGATCTGTATCCCGCCTCCCTTTCTTTTTACACTTGCAGATTCACACAAAATGACACCATACCTTTTGGTTTTTCATTTAGCCTTTTTCTTCAGTTTCTTCTTAATCCATCAATGATAAGGTATATAAAAGTCATCTTGGGTCTAATTGTATCTACCATCTCCCCATTAGTTGCAGTTCTATGAAATCCGAAACGAGTATCCCAAGGTATGGAATCTTGCTCTAACATCTATCTAATCTTAAGATTCGAACTGTTGATGGTCTAGTTACAGGTTTATTGGTCCATTTTTAATAGACCCAGTGCCATCATTAATGATTGGTTAAAGCTTAATTACACTTAGATATGTTGCTAGCCTTGTTCATATGACCTTCAACTAGCAGTTTACTTGTATTTTTTATTTAGGTTCAAGTTTGTATTTGTTTTTCAAGGATTAGGTTTCTTAGTTGTATAAAATTAAGGTTTAAATTGGAATTATGTATGTATGTCTATAGTTGAAGGTCTAATTGAAACTTATGGTTTTGTTATTAATTTCAAAAGGTATGATACATAGCAGTTGTACCTCCCTTCTGGCCATAGCTTTAATCTTGCTAAACCTCATATACTCCATGTAGAATCTGGTTGAAGAGAGTAGTTTGCCTATGCTTCTGAATGAAAGTTTAAATTCTTTAGGTGGTTTAGGTTTTCTTTCTTTTTGTGGAAAATTATTTATTAGGCGTATTTTTGAGGTATGGAAATCCCTTATTCTCAAATACTACAAGCTTTTTAGGCAGTGCTGCAGAAAACAATTTATATTCATATGTTTTAGCCTGTTGCAGAAGCTAGAAGGATTTGAAAGCCTTTGTAGCGCTTTGTTTATTAACAATAGCTAGAACATCACCAATTACTTAGAAATTAGGCTTCAGTGATACAGTCTAATGATTTTCTTTATTTAACTTGTAAGTCAGTCTTTATATATACCTTAAGTCTTTGTTAATTTAATATAGTTATGTAGCTTAGCTTGGAGCTTTTTTTAGCTGAGGCTTTATTGGCTTAAACGAATTTCTGGACACAAATTAAAGCGGATATAAGGTCTAATAGGGGATTGCTTCTTGGATTATTCTTTGTGACTACCGAACATGTATTAATACACGAGTACTTATATTTATGTGCATATAAGTTTTTATATGCAACATATACTCTCCAGAAAGGTTTAACTTTGTCTTTTTATTGTGTAGCTGCTCATTAGGGAGTGGCTGCAACAACCCGAGCTTCAGGTCAACGTCTATCCCGGGCTAAGATAATTATTTTGCTACGTAAATAATTATAGTCGTTTATACTATATAAGGTTTGATGAGAATTTCCCTTTTATAGGGTAATTTCATGCCGTGATTGAGTTTCTATTTGTTTTTAGCGTCTAGAAAGTCAGAAAAAATTATATTGTTGCTCCGAGAGCGTAAATATGTTATTTTTGTATTTTATGACGTTTCCCTGAGTTTTTTGTAAAAATCGTGTTTAAAGGTCGTGTTTCACGAGGTTTAACGATTTATTAAACGTTATAAAGTAAAATTAGTAGGACGGATTTAAAATATTTATAAACATGGTGTAACCCGAGTATTTGGCCGATTTTACTTATAAAAGAAATACTTTGTATTAGTTTTAAAAAGAGATTGAGAATGGAGGGACCTAAATTGCCAAATTTTCAAAGTTCAATTCTATAAATAGGGTGATACTCCTACCCATTTACACTTTACCAAAAATAAAATCTCTTCCTCCCTTGTTCTTGCTCTCCACGAACCGACCACCCAAAGAATACCCTTTTTTGGCTTATTTTCCGACATGCAATACAATCAAATTATATATTCTTAATCCTTGTTTCAAGGCTACAAAACCCACTATAAAAACCTCACATGCAATAAGATTTGAAGAAGTTGAATTTTTGGTTGGTTCTTGGTGATTTCGTGTAATAAGGGGTGTTTAGATTAGTTAGATTGTTGTTATTTTAGTGTTGGTTGATTGAAAAAGGGTTTGGTTTGGTTTGTTGGGTTGCGTGTGATTCCAAGCACCAAGGAGGAAACCAAATTTGATCTTTGTTATAGCATTGTGAGCACTCATTTATGTTTATATATTGATTTATTTAGTTATATTGCGTATATTACGATAATTGCTAGATGATTCAAGTGCGGAAACTATTGAAAGTGTGTTTGGTTATTGACCAAAGTTTGATGGTTTTGGTATAATTACATAGATTAGTTAAGCGTATTTTGATAGTCGGAGTATGTCAAAAATGTCGTTTTCATAGGTTTTGGGTTGACCATGTTTGACCAGAAAGTTTGACTTGACCGTAGCGAGTCAAGAAATTTTTGAAAGTTATTTTTGATAATGTTAAGTGATAGTGTTCGCCTTAAGCTCCGTTTCGCTAGGTGGATCGTCACGTAACTCTTAATAATGAACGTTTTATGGTCGAGTCAAGTTTGGGTATTTTGAGTTAAAAAGTCAACTACAAAGTTTGACTTTTGAAAGTCAAACTTACGTAAACTCTTGAATAAAGTATATAATGAGCAAAGGGTTCGTAATGTTAGTTAATTGATAACGAAATGTGAAGTTCGGGTTATATTTACTTTCGGTAACTTTCTAAAAATGGAAACTTTATGGAAAATGTTGTAGTTTTGTTAAGTGCGTCAAGGTGAAATGTTTTGCGTCGCACTTAGAGATTGTAGTATATGATTGTATATACGTAATAGTAATAATATATATATATATATATATATATATAAGCAAGTATTCAATATATGAATTATTATACTTTTAGTCACGTACCGCTATATATGTATTATATAGGTCGCGGTTAAGACGTGAAGCTATTTGCGCTTGATTGACCTGATTGATTTGGATCTTTTGTTTAAGGTGAGTTCATAGCCTCGCATTTAAATCTTTTAATTGTTTTAAACCCGCGAGGGGATACATGTTTGCTTTATAAAATCAAACACATATGATTTTATGGTATGTTGGACCCGATTACGAGATTGTTTCCGCATAAGTAGCTATTGTCGAAGTCCCTTATTTCATGAACTGTTAATTGCCTTGTAAGGTGAACGATAATGCATTAAATAGATCTATTGGGTTTGACAACCCTGTCCAAGGTCTGAATCAATTGTGGCCACCCTGTCAAACAGATATTTTCTATTTAGAAAGTAGTAGGTATATGACAATAATACCTTGTTTTGGGGCACACTAACATATGAAATGCCATATGTACTAGTAACGTTTGGTGTCATGAGCTTATTGCGTGAAAGAAAAGAAGTTGCTATATATTGCATTCGTTGCTTTGTTTTCCCGAGAACTAATTATGTGTTCAAAGATTATTGCTTATTAGTTATTTTAAACTCTATGAATTTCACTCAACTTTGTTGTTGACATTTTAAACATGTTTTATCCCAGGTTACCAAGGATGAAGGAAACGTTGGTGTGGAGGTGTCGTGCATGTGATGGATTAGGTGAAAGACCACTTGTGTGTTCCGGTCTTTCAAAAACAATGTCTTATGTTGTTCTAAAACAGTGTCTTTATTTTGAAACAATAGTTTTTCAAATGTTGTAATGGTTGTGGTTGCGATTCTGTGGGGACCTAAACGCATTTTAACTCTGATTAATAATGGAACACATGTTTGTTAAACGTCTCATTTGGGTCGTTTTCTATTATCTTGGTGAATGGTGCTATTTAGTAACATCCAAATGCTAATTCCGCTGCGCAATCCAAATGTCCTTTAGATGGGGGTGTTACAGAGTGGTATCAAGAGCCTAAGGTTATAGAGAACTAGGTAAATTTATTGATTGTTATGTATAGGTATATTTACGTATGTGTTATATGTATGAATGGTTAAGTATGGATATATTCATGCATGTGTTGGATGCATAAATTGTTATGTATTGATGCATTTATGCATATGTTGTATGCATAGAATGGCATGTGATTATATGATAACTATTATTGTATATGTTTGAAATATAATTGAGGTATGTACGGAACGAGAATGTCACGAATTGTGAATTTTTATTTGTTGCGCTTTTATGCGAACTGTTATTTTGATAATAATATTCCAATAATAATAAGGAGTGATACGCTATTAAGTAAGTATTGTATGATATTTTCTAGATTATCATGGTGAACGTAATTCCTCCTGATCATGTGGATGATGTACCCGTTATTGAGCCGAATCAACAGGATGATGTTCCTGTTGTTCCCGAGCCTGTCTTAGTGGATGAAGACGAGGACCCGGAAGAAGACGAATTTAAGGAAGAAGAAGATCCTCAAGAAGAAGAAGATGATATGGAAGTCGACATCGAGGAGGATGAGAATGAGCCAGAGTTGACATATCCTTATGAAGAGGCGGATCCTCTTAACCCTTCGCCGCCTGCTTCTGAGTCAGAACCTGAGGATGCAATCGAGGCTGAGAACCCGATTAAGCACGAGGATGAGACTGTTCCTGCTAGTGTCCATGAGGTAGGTGAATCGTCTACTGCTCCTTTTCTTTGTGAGGACAGTGATGGTCTATTGCCTGGTCTCATGAGAAGGGACTTTAACTCTCTTTTTGGTCGGATGACTTCTCTTTTAAGACTACTCTGTGGTCGCGAGACGGCGCATGCATTGGTCGAAAAGAAAGGAAAAGCAAAGGACGAGTATTATGGTAAGTTGATTTTAGATTTGGGTAATGAAGTGCATTCTAGTGTGGAGCAAGGAACGGCTGCAATAAAAAAGCTGGTTGAAAAGCTTGGTAATGCTGAAGAAAAAACTGAGTGTAAGAAGTTAAAGAAGGCAGAAACTTGAAGAAGCCAAGGTTTAGAAACACTTTCCTTCGTATGCAGAAAGAGAGTCAAGGTGATGATTTCTATTAGTTAGAAGTTCGAGTCTCATGAGTTCTATCAAGATATGATTCATAGGGGATTTGTGTTTGAAAAAAGACCGAATGAAGCTATCGATGTTCCGATTGAAGATGAGAAGAGTCCTTCATCTAAGCTGCGAGGATCTCCTCATGATGCTTAGTAGTTTAGATTCAATTGTAGTATCTTTATTGTGTAATCACTATACTGAATCCTCAGTTAGTAGAATTAGTGCTATAGGTTGTAACAATTTGTATTATTTCATGAAACAATGCAACTATGTATTAACTCTTTTGTGATGAAAAATGAATGACTATCTTTTGATTACTACTTGATGTTGTGTGACTATTGTTATGATTGATTTGTCGTTGTACCATGTTATGAATTATTATTTTTTTACCCCCATGTTATGAATGCTTATTAGAATGTTTTCTATGTGACGTAACAGAATCATGCCTCTAAAGTCTGCACCTTTGACTCAAGCTGCTTTTAATCCCCCGCTATTCGTCGAATGATCAAGGAAAGTGTCAATGCTGCTATCGCTGCTGAGCGAGCTAGACATGCGAATGATGGAAATGATGATAGGGGATCTGGACTAGTTAGGGGTCAGGATGTCGCACCTGTTGTTCGTGAGTGCACTTTTGCTGGGTTTATGAAGTGCAATCCTACTGCTTTTCACGGCACTGAAGGAGCTGTTGAATTATGAAGATGGTTCGAGAAAACTGAGAGTGTTTTTGGAATCAGTGAATGTGCAGAGGGAAATAAGGTTAAGTTTGTTGCTGCAACGTTGCAAGGACCTGCTTTGACTTGGTGGAATGTTAAGGTTGCAACCATGGGTTTGGAGACTATGAACCAAATGCCTTGGACTGAGATGAAACAATTGATGACCGCAGAGTTTTGTCTAGTAGAAGAAGTTCAAAGAATGGAGCTATAAAACTATGGAACTTGAAGGTCAAGGAGTATAACATTGTGGCTTATAATTAGAGGTTCAATGAGTTAGCATTGATGTGTCCGAGAATGGTTGAACCAGTAAGAGTGAAAGTTGATGCTTACATCTAGGGATTGACTGATAACATCAAAGGTGAAGTTACTTCTTCTAAGCCTGCTAACCTGAACGAAGCCGTGCGTATGCCTTATAAGTTGATGGAACAAAAATCGCAAGCTAGAGATGAAAGAATTCTGGAAGGAAATAAGCGAAAGTGGGAGAGCTATCAAAGTAGGAATAGTAGTGGTAAGGGCAATCATAGGGACAACTCACGCCAAACTTTGCAGAATAACCAAAAGCAAGGGAACGCACGAGCCATGGTTACCGCTCCTACTGATGGAAATGTGTATTCTGGATCACTTCCTTTGTGTGAACGTTGTTTTACTCGCCATGTTGGTCTGTGTACTATCAAGTGCCACAAGTGTGGAAAGGTTGGGCACAAGGCAAGGTACTGCAAGAAGAAGAATATTGCCACGGGTGCAAATGCTCTGCCCATTCTGACTTGTTATGACTGTGGTGAACAAGGTCATACTAGGAACCGATGCCCAAGGAAGGTTAAGCAAGAGGAAGTTGGGGAAGTTCATGGTTGAGCTTATGCTATTAAGGACGCTAAGCCAAAGGGTCCGAATGTGGTTACTTGTATGTTTCTACTCAATAACCGCTATGCTTTTGTTTTATTCGATTCGGGTTCCAATAGGAGTTTTATGGATACTAGATTTAGTTCCATGCTTAATATCGATCCGGTCAAAATAGGAGCTAGTTATGAGGTAGATTTAGCTGATGGAAGGGTAGTTAGTACGAACACTATTTTGAAAGGTTGCACTTTAAATTTGTGAACCATATTTTTGAAATCGGTCTTATACCGATTGAGCTTGGTACGTTTGATGTCATAATCGGTATGGATTGGCTTTTCAAGCACGATGCAGTTATCGTTTGTGGCAAGAAAGTTGTTTGTATACCGTACATAAAGAAGATATTGATAGTCAAAAGTAACAAAGGTGTGTCTCGATTAAAGGTCATATCTTGTATTAAGTCCCGTAAGTACGTCGAGCGAGGTTGTAATTTGTTTTTGGCATACGTGACGAAGAAGGAATCGAAGGAGAAACGATTGGAAGACGTGCATGTAATTCGTGACTTTCCTGAGGTGTTTCTTAAGGAGTTGCCAGGACTACCACCATTGAGGCAAGTAGAGTTTTGAATTGATCTAGTACGGGAGGTTGCACTGTTGCACCGTCTGCACCATATAGATTGGCACGTCTGAGGTGTGAAGAGTTGTCGGTAAAAATTGAAAGAGTGCTGGGAAAAAGGATTTATTCGTTACGAGTCACGAGTTCAATCAACCGTGGGGAGAACCGGTTGTTCGTTTGTGAGAAGAAAGATGGATCTGTTAAATGTGTATAGTATTTTATAGCGAGTTGAACAAGTTGACTGTCAAGAATCGTTATCCTCTTCTGAGAATTGACGATTTATTTGACCAATTACAAGGTTCGAGCGTGTATTCTAAGATCGATCTACGATCAAGATAACACTAGTTACACATTAAAGAAGAGGACATTCCAATTATTGCATTTAGAACTCGGTATGGTCACTTTGAGTTCCAAGTGAAGCAGTTTGGATTGACTAATGCGCCTACTGTGTTTATGGACTTGATGAACCGAGTATGCAAGCCGTATCTTGATAAGTTCATCATTGTGTTCATCGATGATATTTTGGTTTATTCCAAGGACGAAGAAGAGCATAGAAAGCATTTGAAGATTATTTTGGAGCTGCTCAAGAAGGAGAGATTGTACGCCAAGTTTTCAAAGTGTGATTTTTGGCTACATTCGGTACAATTTCTTGGTCATGTGATTGATCGTAGTGGTGTTCATATTGATCATGCCAAGATCAAAGCCATTAAGAGTTGGGTTGTGCCGACGACAGAAACGGAGGTGAGGCAATTTCTTGGATTGGCTGGTTACTATAAGAGGTTTATTGAAGGGTTTTCTTTGATTTCAAAGCCACTGACTAAGTTGACTCAGAAAGATAAGAAATACGAATGGGGAAAGGAAGAAGAGGAAGCTTTTCTGACATTGAAGCAGAAGTTGTGTAGTGCACCGATCTTAGCGTTGCCCGAGGGAACAAAAGATTTTGTGCTATATTGTGACACATCACTTAAGGGTTATGGATCCGTGTTGATGCAAAGAGAGAAGGTTATAGTGTATTCTTCTAGACAATTGAAAGTCCATGAAGAGAATTACATTACTCACGATTTGGAGTTAGGAGCCGTTGTTTTCGCTCTTAGATTATGGAGACATTATTTGTATGGAACGAAGTGTGTGGTTTTCACCGATCACAAGAGCCTACAATATATTTTGAATCAGAAAGAGCTGAACTTGAGACAACGGAGATGGATTGAGTTGTTGAGTGATTATGATTGTGAGATACAGTATCATCCTGGAAAAGCGAATGTTATGGCTAACGCCTTAAATCGAAAGGAAAGAGATAAGCCATTGCGTGTTCGAGCTTTGATGATGACTGTTCACAATGATCTACCTAAGCAGATTCGTGAAGCTCAGGAGGAAGCGATGAAAGGAGAGAATGTGAAGGCAGAAAATTTGGGGAGATTGATTAAGCAAATATTCGAGTTTCACCCTGATGGAACACGTTGTTTTAGGAATTGTGTTTGGTTGCTGTGATTCGGCGGATTGAGGGATTTGGTTATGCATGAGTCGCATAAGTCCAAGTATTCCATCCATCCGGGATCAGACAAGATGTATCAAGATTTGAAGCCGTTGTACTGGTGGCCGAATATGAAAGCGGATATTGCAATGTATGTTAGTAAGTGTTTGACTTGTGCAAATATCAGAAACCATCTGGGTTGCTGCAACAACCCGAGATTCCAGTTTGGAAGTGGGAAAGAATTACTATGGATTTTGTGAGTGGACTGCCGAGAACGCCAAGTGGGTATGATACGATTTGGGTTATTGTCGACCGACTGACCAAATCAGCTCATTTCCTGCCAATGAAGAAAACAGATATTATGGAGAAGCTCACACGACTTTACTTGAAAGAGATAGTGTGTAGGCATGGTGTTCCTGTTTTGATCATTTCGGATCGAGATAGCCATTATACGTTAAGATTTTAGAGATCGCTTCAGGAAGCGTTGGGGACTAATTTGGATATGAGTACCGCTTACCACCCTCAAACGGATAGTCAAAGCGAGAGGACTATACAAACGCTGGAAGATATGTTACATGCCTGTGTGATTGACTTTGGAAGTAGTTGGGATCGCCATCTGCCATTGGTCGAGTTCTCATACAACAATAGTTATTACGCACGTATTAAGGCTGCACCATATGAAGCTTTGTAGGGACGGAAATGTAGATCACTTGTATGATGGAGTGAGGCTGGGGATAGCCAACTCATCGGTCCAGAATTGATTCGTGATATGACCGAAAAGATTTTCCAGATTAAGAATCGTTTGTTGACCGCCCGTAGTCGCTAGAAGAGTTATGCAGATAGGAGAACTAAGCCGTTGGAATTTGAAGTTGGTGATATGGTACTGATCAAGGTATCACCATGGAAGGGCGCTGTGCGTTTTGGAAAGCGCGGAAAGTTAAGTCCATGTTACATTGGGCCATTCAAGATTCTAGCTAGAGTTGGTCCTGTAGCTTATATGTTGGAGTTGCCTGAAGAGTTGAAAGGGATTCATAACACTTTTCATGTTTCGAATCTTAAGAAATGTTTAGCGGAAGGCGACATTGTTGTTCCAATGGATGAGATTCAACTTGATGATAAGTTGCATATGATTGAAGAGCCAATGGAAGTTGTTGATAGAGAGGTTAAGCGACTTAAGCAAAGTAGGATACCTATAGTTAAAGTTCGTTGGAATTCGCAAAGAGGTCCCGAATTTACTTGGGAACGTGAGGATCAGATTAAGAAAACGTACCCTCATCTCTTTACAAGTAAGGACGAAGCGAGGAAAGCGGATAAGTCAAGCTGAGCACCGGGACAACGCTCCCTAAAGGAGGGGAGAATGTAACAACCCGAGCTTCAGGTCAACATCTATCCCGAGCTAAGATAATTATTTTTTCTACGTAAATAATTATAGTCGTTTATACTATATAAGGTTTGATGAGAATTTCCTTTTTATAAGGTAATTTCATGCCGTGATTGAGTTTCTATTTGTTTTTAGCGTCTAGAAAGTCAAAAAAATTTATATTGTTGCTCCGAGAGCGTAAATATGTTATTTTTGTATTTTACGGCGTTTTCCTGAGTTTTTGTCAAAACCGTGTCTAAAGGTCGTGTTTCACGAGGTTTAACGATTTATTAAACGTTATAAAGTAAAATTCGTGGGACAGATTTAAAACAATTATAAACGTGGTGTAACCCGAGTCTTTGGCCGATTTTACTTATAAAAGAAATACTTTGTATTAGTTTTAAAAAGAGATTGAGAATGGAGGGACCTAAATTGCCAATTTGTCAAAGTTCAATTCTATAAATAGGGTGATACTTCCACCCATTTACACTTTACCAAAAATAAAATCTCTTCCTCCCTTGTTCTTGCTCTCCACGAACCGGCCACCCAAAGAACACCCTTTTTTGGCTTATTTTCCGACATGCAATACAATCAAATTATATATTCTTAATCCTTGTTTCAAGGCTACAAAACCCACTAATAAAACATGCACTAAGTATTGAAGAGTTAGGAGTTTTGGTGGTTCTTGGTTTTTTCGAGTATAAAGGGGTGTTCATAGTGGTTAGATTATTGTTGTGAAGGCTTAGTTTTGTTGAAAAAGGTTTTGGTTTGATCTTTGGGTTTGCGTACGATTTCATAAGGTCAAGGGGGAAGCCAAAAACGTTTCTTGGTTGCTTTGTGAGTCTTCTAGCAATGTTTTGATATTGTTAAAATGTTCATGTTATGTATTTTATGATTGTAGCTAGATGATTCAAGTGTAAAATCAATTTGGAAGTATTTCAAGTATGAACATATGTTTGATAGTTTTGGTACATGTTTTTAGGCTAGTTAAACATGTTGGAATGGTTGGATTTTTATAAAAATGAGTTTTGGTATGACTTTGGGTTGACTTTTGTTGACCAGAAAGTTGACTTGTTCATAGCATGTCGATAAAAATTTTGAAATCTAGATTAGGCTTTTGATAAAAATAAAGAATGTTCTAAGGTCCGTTTTGATATAATGTGGGCCTTGTAACTCTTAAAAACGAACGTTCTACGGCCGAATCAAGTTTGGGTAATTTTTAAGGTAAAAAGTCAACTATGAACTTTGACTTTTGAAAGTCAAACTTGAGTAAATTTTTGAATGAAGTCTATAATGAGCAAAGGTTTAGTAATGTTAGTTAATTGATAACGAAATATGAAGTTCGGATTACATTATCCTTACTTTCGGCAAACTTTCTAAAAATGGAAACTTTATTGAAAATGTTGTAATATGGTTAAGTGCGTCAAGGTGAATTGTTTTGCGTCGCACTTGGAGATTTTAGTATATGATTGTATATACGTAATAGTAATATATATATATATATATATATATATATATATATATATATATATCTATATATATATATATATATATATATATATATATATATATATATACAAGTATGTAATATATGAACTATTATACTTTTAGTCACGTACTGCTATATATGTATAATATAGGTCGCGGTTAGACGTGAAGTTTCTTGCGTTTGTTGAAGTTGATTGATTTGTATCTTTTGCTTAAGGTGAGTTCATAGCCTCGCTTTTGAACTATTTTAATTGTTTTTAAACCCGCGAGGGGGATACATGTTTGTTTTATAAATCAAACACATATGATTTTATGGTATGTTGGACCCGATTATGAGATTGTTTCCGCATAAGTAGCTATTGTAGAAGTCTCTTATTTCATGAACCGTTAATTGCCTTGTGAGGTGAATGCTAATGCATTAAATAGATCTATTGGGTTTGACAACCCTGTCCGGGGTCTGAATCCGTTGGTGAACACCCTGTCAACGGACATTTTGTACTTAGAAATTAGTAGGTATATGACAATGATTACTTAGTTTCGCCCCCCCCCCCCCCCCCCCCCCCCCCCCCCCCCCCCCCCCCCCCCCCCCCCCCAAAAATTTAAAAAGGGCACTTTAACATATGAAATGTCATATGTCTTGTTAATGTTTAGTGTCATGAGCTTATTGCGTGAAACAAAAGAAGTTGTTATACATTGCATTTGTTGCTTTGTTTTTCCGAGAACTAATTATGTGTTCAAAGGTTTTTACTTATTGATTACTTTAAAAACATTTTGAATTTTACTTCACTTTGTTGTGTTGTTTTTAATCATGTCTTTCTAGGTACCAAGGCTGAAGGCAATGATGGTGTGGCGGTGTCGTGCGTGTGAAGGATTTTATGGAAAGATTACATGTGTGTATGCTTGTTTATGTTTATCAAATTATACTTGTTTACGTGCTTTTTTATGCGACCTATCATTCAACTGGATCTAGTGAAGCGGACCAAGTAGATCTAGAGTCCGGGATAGCTCTCCATATAGTAATCTATACATATAGAATCATAATTACACAAATATTGCCCTTCTAAGTCTGTGTCTAGGATACGCTTCGGGCTTAACTAGTTAATTGGATATTGCCAATGGTTTATTGATCGTGTTGACTAGCAGGTAACCTAGATAATTCAACAAGTAATGTTCCTATTCCATTGAATAGTTAGACAAGTGGACTACTAGTGTATAAATTTCCATTAAGCGGTAAGTGGGTAAAGTCTCTATGAGCTAGGGTTTAACAAGATCACCATTACTTTAATCCCTAAGATAGATTATAATCAGCAAATAAGGATGCTTTATGCGGATGCTTTAATTGTGACAGAATTATTGTGTCTAGGTCTTAGGATGATGTAACGCCTAAGTCTTAAGAATGATATGCCACCTCGAGAGAAGAAATCATTGCACTAAATAAACAAACCAACGTTCTAATCGGATTAATAATGGTTAATACAATTTTCTTATATAAGGTTCGACCGCTCTTTTATCTTTTGTTAATTAGCTTGCGTGGGTAAAAGTGCCTTGAATTGATTATAGACACCAACCAAACCGTGCCAGTCTCTCAGGCTGAAAACCCCCTTTTCCCGTTAGAATTAGGATTTAGACTGACATAGGTTTAACATAGGTTTAGAATAGAATAGAATTAACATAGATTAGATAACCAAGATATTAATTAAATTGATAGATTTAACCTCGCTTTAAGTGTTCGACACCCTACTTACCACGAAACTACTACCGATCGGGTACACTGCCCGTTAAAGTGTTGTTTTTGGTTTAGTCGGCAAAATATAAATTTAAAACTTGAATCATCTTAAATATACCATACAACGACAGCACATCAAGTTTTTGGCGCCGCTGCTGGGGAGTGAAAATTAATCTTGATTTTTATTTGATATTTTGTTTTTTAACATTAGATTAGATCTAACCCTTAGGATTAGTGTAATTTAGATTAGTGTATATTCTTGTATATTCTATAATATTTGTATATCAGTATTTAATTATTTGCTTGTATATATTTGTGTGTTTAATTGTTTGCGTATTTAATTGTTTGATACACTGTTCTGGTCGACTGTTGAATACGGCGTATCCACTTCCATCGGATACGGCGTATCCAGTTCTCTGTCCAATACATCGTATTCATTCAAACTAATCAATACGGCGTATCCACTTCCATTAGATACGACGTATCGGTCATCTGATAAAATTCTTTTCCATACTCGAACTTAAGGCCCATAATTTTTTTATATATACCTTTCTCCGCTGGTTCTACTGATAATTTTCTGGATATTTTTCAGTAAGAATGACAAAGGTTATCAAAGGAGAGTTCGAGAAAATTAAGGATGTTAAGGTCATAGATGTTTCGCTCACTTGCGATGCATCACTTGAAGTTTTCAACGATGAAGTCAGTCGATTAAGCAAAATGGATGATGATTTATTCACATATGAAGTTGAAGTTGCTAACATCCCATGTGACTCAAAAATGGATAATGATTCAGAACAAGAAGCTGATGATGATATGGGATATGATCCGTCTGATGTTGCATTTATTGAATGGTTGGGATCAAAAAATTTCAACTACAAGACAATGGATCATTATACTATGAAAGCATTATGGATTTACTAGATCAAAGGAGATGATGAAGTAGAGCTCACTGATGAGGAATCTTTTGATGATGAAGATAATATTACTGAAGTCTTTAGGATCGACATTAATATATTTGATTACGAGACACCTCACTGTTCAACATTTAAGGAATTTAACTACCTTCTCGAAGTGGATCCATATTTACTTACAAAGGATATTATAGGATTCAAAACCTATGAAGATTACAAAGATGATTGGATCTATGAATGGAACAAGGACGTATCATGGGTCGATGAGAAGCCATGGGCTGACAATGGAGTTTGGACCAAACCCACACCAGTTAAACATACTTGCAAGCCTTTCAATTATAAAACTGGATGTTCGGAATGGCCAACATGTAGTTGGAGAGATGATGGATACTGTAATGGAGGAAATTTACCCATAACTTACATTATTGAAAACCAACTCCATTATTAGGATTACGAATGGTACGAAGCTTTGGAATATAGTGAACTTAAAAACGAGGCTTTAAGAAACAAAGCTATCATGGAAAGGTCTATCAAAGAAGATGATGATGAGTCACGTTACAAACAAAAGAGACAATGGAATACTTATACAAACTATGATGATGCTTATGAGATAAATCATGAACATAATATGAGTGAAGAATTATGTGAAGTTCATGAGCAGCCAGTGTGCAAGATAAGGAGATATATAATGATCAAATATTCATTTAATAATGATGAAGAGTATGTTGCTGTAAAAGAAGACGGATACGATGATCTTACTGTTACAAGAAATGAGGCATGCCGAGCTTACCAAGAAATCTTTCAAATTATGGACGAAGGATGGATGGTGACTAGAGCTGAATGATGAGGAAGCTGAAGAAAAGTCTAACTTAAAGACTTCACTGTAAACAAAAGTGCTTCTCGGGAGACAACCCAAATCGTTATTTAATTTTTCAAGTCTGTCTTCCCAAACATCAATACGGCGTATCCGCTCCATACCATACGGCGTATTGATTATCTGGACGTTATCAGTCTTTATTTTATTGCACTTTAAAAACATTATTGTCAGATTTTGAATACGGCGTATTCACTAAACTGATACGCCGTATCCACCAGTCTGACCCGTAATTAGTTTGTTTAGTTTAGTTTAAATTAACCATAGGTACCAAGATAGGAATGCACATGTTTTTCCTATATTTTCTACAGGACCTCAAGAAAGAAATATCGACGAAGTTGGTGGAATGCATATTTTCTGGAATTCTATGTGTGTGCTGTTCGTGCTAGGATTCAGACGCTTTTTCAGCACACAATCTTGCTCATAAACGCAACTTGGAGAATCTACCGAGCAAATATCAGGGGAGTTTCTCATTCTAATTCTTTTTAAATTCCCGTATTTAATGTTTTATATATACAACGAGGACGTTGTATAATTCAAGTGGGGGGATGGAATTAGAATGTTTACTTGTCCTAATTTTCACATTAAAATGCTTAAATTATGCTCAAATTTAATTTTTTTTCAAGCATACTTTTGTGAAATTACTTGTTACATAACCCGCACATAATAACCCTTGTTAGATATTGTGAGGATTTAGCCTTTCCATTTTCGAATGTTTACCCAAATTCCACAAAATATGAGTGTGCCTGTGATGTTGTACACTTTAGAACTTGGCTTGGTATATCACTCGAGACCGCAATGATAAGTACTATGGATTTAGATAGAGTAACTTGTTTAAATTGGTAATTTTTAGGATTACACCCAAATCGCCTTTACATGTTGCTTATTAACTAACTACACCAGTTAGTTAACCTCCCGTTTAAACCCTTTTCACTCTCATCTTTCAAGTGATGATCCACTAGAACAACCCATAAAGCTAATCCTTTAGGAATTTACACCAACTATTTGTTTCGTTACACCCTTACACGTTAACCTACCCTGTTAGATTAAGTTTAATTTATAGTTGCTAGTTGCTTAAAGTGTAAAGTTTGTATTTCCTGAGTCTTGTGTCATTTTCTATCTTTGGTGCGGTTGGAAATTTGCACATTGCAAATGGGAATGTATATTAGTAGTCAAAACTCATGTGATTTTACTTCCGTTACAATTATTGGTGAATCCGAAGAATGAAGGAACTACCAAAGGAATTATCCAGAATTATTATGATCGTAAAGATGGTGAAACTACACCGAGATTTAAAGTTTAGTTAGCAAAACAAAAAGAAAAAATGAGAAAAATACAAAAAGAGAAAGAAAGTTTGATGATAATCGTTTTGCAACTACCGAAAGAATTACACGAAGGATCGATTATTCGTTGATACGTCTAAAAAAATCAACGATGTAAAGTATTGTACAAAGTGAAAGATATCGCCACTTGCCTTGTAGAGTATGTAAAGTTTTGGGAAGATTGGGAAGTTGACTGTTACGGGAACGCCAACTTAGGTTGTTGTTTTTGATCGATGATCAAGACGTTGTAAATAGTTGTCTTTATCATGATAACGGTCAGGTAATAAGTGTCTAGCAACTTGTATCTTAAATCTTAATCTATTTGTTTCTTGATTTTTATTTAACAACAATTTTTAACACTATTTACTTTCCCTCTCACCTGAGATTTAGCCGCGTTTAACGCGAATGAGGATCCATACGAAACAAGCAAGTCATATTCCGTCGTTTATGGCCACGGGGGGGGTTGGATAATTATTTTTGTCTTAGCTGCCTCGTTGATTTACGACTTTTGGTGAAAGTTAGAAGGTTCCTACCCTATATCATTCTTTATCCTAACCGTTGGTTAAATTCGAATGGGGATGTGATCGAACACACATGTCTATCCCGGCGTTCCAGGTGTGTATATGTGCTTCAGCTGCCTTGTTGGAGTGGTACTTCTGGTGAAAGATTGTAGAATGATCAAACTGTACGCTTTTCCATACAAAAACCCATATTTACCTTTATAAACTTGTTACTCCTTAGCTTTAGCGGTGGAGATGTGTATCCTTGCCAAGCTTATGATAGAATACTCGTCACGACCGAGCAATTAAGCGAATTAGTTACATGTTACCACATAGATTAGTTGAGTGATTTGAGTGTTTTCATCTTCCTATTTCGTGAGGTGTTCGGTTTTGTACTTGTAATAGATCAAAAAAGTGCTTTAATGGAAAATATCCTTAGGGATACATTTTTATAAACTTCTAAAATCTACTTGAGGACAAGTAGGATTCAAGTGGGGGGATATTTGATGACATCAAATAACATCTATTTTATAGCACCATTTATCCCATGTTATTAACCCATTTTGTATAGTTATTGCAAAGAATTGTTGCTTAATTGTTTATATTTGAGAATTGCAGTAGTTATGGAGTAATTGGTGAAAGTTAGCAAAAGGCGCGCATTCTGGAGCTTAAATGAAGATATTTTGAAGATTACTATTTTGAAGACCAATACGCCGTATCCATCAAGGAAGATACGGCGTATCCGTGCCTGCACTCACCAAAGACCACAGAGGAATAAAGATCAATACGCCGTATCCAGAGAGAATCAATACGCCATATTCAAGATATGGAATCAATATAATATTCTCGAAGATATCAAGCGTGGTTCCTACTCCAAAAAATCCCCAATACGCCGTATCCAACTCTTGGATACGCCGTATCCAACCGACTTCTAGACCTTATAAATAGAAAACTCAAAAAAAAGGTTTTAAGTGTGCTAAATCATATTCTCGATACCTAAACCACAAAAGTCAATTTTCAGAAAAGAAAAAGAGCAGAAGAGGTTGAGCAACACATTCAATTCCATAGGAGACAACGTGTAATTCATATACTTTAGTAATCGTTTAGTTTTTGGTATCATTCGTTAACTCGGTTAGTTTACCTTGGCTAAATAATTGCTCTTGTATTTATTATGATGTTTGAAGGCTAATACCTTCGGGTATTAGCCATTATTATGAAGATCTGAATGTTTGGTATTTGTTTATCTCGATTTCTTGATTTATCGTTGAGTGCTTGTTTATGTTTATCAATTTATACTTGTTTACGCACTTTTGTATGCGACCTATCATTCAACTAGATCTAGTGACACGGACCAAGTAGATCTAGAGTCTAGGATAGCTCTCCATATAGTAATTTATACATCTAGAATCATAGTTACATAAATATTGTCCTTCTAAGTCTGTGTCTAGGATACGCTTCGGGCTTAACTAGTTAATTGGATATTGCCAATGGTTTATTGATCGTGTTGACTAGCAGGTGACCTAGATAATTCAACAAGTAACGTTCTGATTCCATTGGATAGTTGGACAAGTGGACTACTAGTGTATAAATTGCCATTAAGCGGTAAGTGGGTAAAGTCTCTATGAGCTAGGGTTTAACAAGATCACCATTGCTTTAATCCCTAAGATAGATTATAATCAGCAAATAAGGATGCTTTATGCGGATGCTTTAATTGTGACAGAATTAATGTGTCTAGGTCTTAGGATGATGTAACGCCTAAGTCTTAAGAATGATATGCCACCTCGAGAGAAGAAATCATTGCACTAAATAAACAAACCAACATTCTAATCGGATTAATAATGGTTAATACAGTTTTCTTATATAAGGTTCGACCGCTCTTTCATCTTTTGTTAATTAGCTTGCGTGGGTTAAAGTGCCTTGAATTGATTATAGTCACCAACCAAACCGTGCCAGTCTCTTAGGTTGAAAACTCCCCTTTTCCTGTTAGAATTAGGATTTAGACTGACATAGGTTTAACATAGGTTTAGATTAGAATATAATTAACATAGATTAGATAACCAATATATTAATTAAATTAAGACATTAACCTCGCTTCAAGTGTTCGACACCCTACTTACCACGAAACTACTACCGATCGGGTACACTGCCCGTTAGAGTGTTATTTTTGGTTTAGTCGGCAAAATATAAATTTAAAACTTGAATCATCTTAAATCAACCACACACTACAACACATCAAGTTTTTGGCGCCGCTGCCGGGGAGTGAAAATTAATCTTGATTTTTATTTGATATTTTGGTTTTTAACATTAGATTAGATCTAGCCCTTAGGAGTAGTGTAGTTTAGAGTAATTTGTATTCTTGTTTATTGTGTTTGTGTGATACGACGTATTCAGTTCTCCGAATATGACGTATTTGTTATTTAATAGTTTTTCTAGTTAGATTGTTTCAGGATGGACAATCCAAACCTTACTATAGAAGAGTACATCAGGCTCGAGGAAGAAAAAGTTCGTAAACGTGAAAAAGTGTTTAATTGGCAGACTGCTACATATGGAAAGATCAGGATTGATGATGATCTTCATGACCTTAGCTTTGTGGAAACTAAATTCCCAGCTATAGTCTTTAACGACACGTTAACATCTGAAGCAGCACTCTCTTGTGAGCCTACGGTAAGTTCTCTTAACGATGAAATTGACTTTAGAATATCGTTTGACGAATCCGACGATGAAGATTGCACGGTAATTTTTGACAAAAAATCATTTTCCTACAAAATAATTCCTGTCAACAATTTAAACACGAATTCAGAAAATGATAATGATAAAGTCAATATGCCTTTGCTTCCATCACCCAAGCCTACGATCAGTTATTTTGATGATTTAGATTTCTTTAAAGATTTTAAGAATGAATTTCCAGCCATAGTTTACAATAAAGCTCAAACGTCTAAATCAGATTTATTAACTGAACAGACTTTAAACCCTCAACATATCGATGAATTTAATTTGAAAGATGAAACATCATTGTCCGAATATGATGAAGAGGAACAAAACGTTATATGCTTTAATGATTTATTTCCTTTTGACGTAATTTATCCTGATGAATTAAAAACGGATACAGAAAATTATAATGATAAAGTCGATATTGAACACTCTTCGGAGGATTTATCTATCAAACCATCACCTGATTTAATAAATACCGATGTTGGTGCCTATGCACATAGGTCAAATAAGCTTTTGGAAACAAGTCATGATACATCCAATAAATTTTTCAAAACTGAAACTTTTGTCAAGGGATTAAATTTTAATATCATGACTTGAAATCATCTTAACAAAGGGATGTCATTCATTTTCCTAATCAAGAATTTGTATGTGCCATTCGGCATCCCGTTCGACCCTAAATTGTTTTATAAGGATGGGATTAAATTGGGGCAAGTCTAACTTAAAGACTTTTCTGTAAACAAAAGTGCTTGCCGGGAGACAACCCGGAATGTATTTTCAATTTTTATCGAGTCTGTCTTTTCAGACTGTCTATACGGCGTATCCAAACCCTATGGATACGGCGTATCCAAACCCCATGGATACGGCGTATTGACTATCTGGACGTTATCCAGTCTTTATTTTCAGGACAGTCTATACGACGTATTCATTAAATAAATACAGCGTATACAGGTATCAATACGGCGTATCCTGGGGTATGGATACGGCGTATCGACTTCCTGTACAGTCTTTAGGTTTTATTTCGAGTCTAGCCAAACGAATATACGGAGATAGAATTGCATTTGTTTTCTGAGAATTTATACATGACCTTGTGAAAGAAATATCAAGGAATATTGGTGGAGAATTTACAAATATGGAGATCTTGAAGTGTTGGAGTCTTAAAACTTCAAGGCGGCTGTTCAACACAATCTTGCTAATAAACTCAACATGGAGAATCTACCGAGCAATTATCAGGGGAGTTTCTCATTCTAATTCTTTTTAATTCCCGTATTTTTAATGTTTTATATATACAATGAGGACGTTTTATAATTTAAGTGGGGAATGGAATTAGAATGTTTACTTGTCCTATTTTTCACAATAAAAGGCTTAAATTATGCACAAATTTAAAAAAAAATCAAACATACTTTTGTGAAATTACATGTTACATAACCTGCACACAACAACCCTTGTTAGATATTGTGAGGATTTAACATTTCCGTTTCTAAATGTTTACCCAAATTCCATAAAATATGAGTGTGCGATGATATATGGAACCTTTAAAACTTGGCTTGGTATATCACTCAAGACCACAATAATGAGTATTATGGATTTAATTGGAGTAACTTGTTTAAATTGGTAAATTTTAGGATTACACCCAAATTGCCTTTACATGTTGCTTATTAACTAACTACACCGGTTAGTTAACCTCCTATTTAAACCCTTTTCCACTCTCATCTTTAGAGTGATGATCTACTAGAACAACCCGTAGAGCCAATCCTTTAGGAATTTACACCAACTATTTGTTTTGTTACACCCTTACACCTTAACCTACCCTGTTAGACTAAGTTTAATTTACAGTTGCTAGTTGCTTAAAGTGTAAAGTCTGTATTTCTCGAGTCTTGTGTCATTTTCTATCTTTGGTGCAGATGAAAATTTGCACATTGCAAATGGGAATGTATATTAGTAGTCAAAACTCATGTGATTTTACTACCGTCACAATTATTGGTGAATCCGAAGAACGAAGAACTACCGAAGGAATTATCCAGAATTATTATGATCGTAAAGACGGTGAAACTACAGTAAAAGTTGAAGTATAATTGGTAAAAAAATGAAAAAAAATCGAAAAAATGAGAAAAATACAAAAAAAAAGATAGAAAGTTTGAAGATAATCGTTTCGCAATTACCGAAGGAATTACACGAAGGATTGATTATTCGTTGATACGTCAAAAAAATCAACGATGTATAATATTTTACAAAGTGGAAGATATCGCCACTTGCCTTGAAGATTATGTAAGAGTTTTGGGATGATTGGGAAGTTGACCGTTATGGGAACGCCAACTTAGGTTGATTATTTTTATCAATGATCACTGACCGGTGAAATAGTGTGGTCTTTATCAAAGTTTAAATTAGAGAAAAAAATGACTAACAACTGTATTTTAAGTCTTATCTATTTTGTTTCTTGATTTTATTAACAACAATATACTTCCCTCTTCCTAATAATTAAGCCAATGGTCCTATGACTTTTGGTGAAAGTTAGAAGGTTCCTAGCCTATATCATTCTTCATCCTAACCGTTGGTTAAATTCGAATGGGGATGTGATCGAACACTCAAGTCTATCCCGGCGATTCGGGTGTGTATGTGTGCTTCAGCTGCCTTGTTGGAATGGTACTTCTGGTGAAAGATTGTAGAATGATCAACCGTACGCCTTTCCATACAAAAAACCCATATTTTACCTTATAAAACCTTGTACCCTTAACTTAGATGGTGGAGATGTCTATCCTTGCCAACTTTATAGAATACCATCACGACCGAAGCAATTGAGCCGAAATAGTTATATGTTACCAACATAGATTATTGAGTGATTTGAGTGTATTCATCTTCCTATTTCGTGAGAATGTTTGGAATGTGTACATGTAATAGATCGAATAAGTGGCTATTAAAACGGAAAATATCCTTAAAGGGATACATTTTTATAAACTCTAAAGCAACTTGAGGACAAGTAGGATTTCAAGTGTGGCCATATTTGATAAACTTCTAAAGGCTACTTGAGGACAAGTAGGATTCAAGTGGGGGGATATTTGATGACATCAAATAACGTCTATTTTATAGCATCATTTATCCCACGATATTAACCCATTTTGTATAGTTATTGCAAAGAATTGTTACTTAATCGTTTATATTTGAGAATTGCAGTAATTATGGAGTAATTGGTGAAAGATAGCAAAAGGCGCGCATTCTGGAGCTTAAATGAAGATATTTTGAAGATTACTATTCTGAAGACCAATACGCCGTATCCATCAAGAAGATACGGCGTATCCGTGCCTGCACTCACCAAAAGACCACAGAAGATTAAAGACCAATACGCCGTATCCAGAGGACTCAATACGCCGTATTCAAGATATGGAATCAATATAATATTCTGGAAGATATCAAACGTGGTCCCTACTCCAAGAAATCCCCAATACGCCGTATCCAACCCATTGGATACGCCGTATTCAACCGACTTCCAGACCTTATAAATAGAAAACTCAAAAATGAGTTTTAAGTGTGCTAAATCATATTCTCGATACCTAAACCATAAAAGTCGATTTTCAGAGGAGAAAAAGAGCAGAAGAGGTCGAGCAACATATTCAATTCCATAGGAGTAATCGTTCAGTTTTTGGTATCATTCGTTAACTCGGTTAGTTTACCATGGCTAAATTATTACTCTTGTATTTATTATGACGTTGGAGGCTTATACCTTTCGGGTATTATTACCTAATTTATTTATGAGATCTGAATTGTTGGTATTTGTTTATATCGATTTCTTGATTTATCGTTGTATGCTTGTTTATGTTTATCAATTTATACTTGTTTACCGCGCTTTGTATGCGACCTATCATTCAACTGGATTAAGTCAAAGTGGACCAATCGGAGCTAGAGGTTCGGGGATAGCTCTTCATATAGTAATTTATACACCTAGAATAAATTAGTTACACAAATTTTGTCCTTCAAGTCTGTGTCTTAGGCTACGCTCGATGGGCTTAAATAGTTAATTGGATATTGCCCAATGGTTTATTGACGTGTTGACTAGCAGGTGATCAAGATAATTCAACAAATAACGTTTCTGATCCATTTGGTTAGTTGGACAAGTGGACTACTAGTGTATAGATTCCATTTAAGCGGTAGTAGGTAGAGTCTCTATGAGCGAGGGTTTACGAGATCACATTGCTTTAATCCCTAAGATAGATTTTAATCCGCGAATTATAGGATTTGCTTTATGCAGATGTTAATTGTGACAGAATTTAAGTGTCTAGGGTCTTAGGATTGATGTAAGCCTTAAGTCTTAAGAATGATATGCCACCTCGAGAGAAAAAAATCATTGCCACTTAATAAACATAACCAATGTTCTAATCGGATTAATAAAGGTTAATACAATTTTATTATTTAAGTTCGACGCACTCTTTTATCTTTTGTGGTAAGTAGTTTGCCTTAGTGGGTAACTGTTTTGAATTGATTGTAGTCACCAACCAAAACCGTGCAGTCTCTCTTAGGCTGAAAAAACCTCTTTTTTTGTTTCTCATAAAGTTATTTACTATTTTGCAATACAAAATTTGCAAACTCGCCGTACAGTTTTCTGGCAAACTGAACCAAAAATCATTTTTTCTTCAGGAAGTACGCCACACATTATATTCGTGCGCCGGTTTTCATGAAAACCCAATGATGGGGTGTCCTTTTATACACTATTTTGGGGTCATTTAACCCCCTAATTCATGCAAATATGCCTAGATTACGTGCTTAATCGTTTGTTCAGGTTTTTAGCACTTGGATGGCTTTTGGAGGAAATACACGTGACTTGGGTTCATTTGGAGAAGAAACGGACAAGATTACGGACCTACACCAAATCTCTTGAAGATTTATGCAGACAGTGGCTGGAGACGGCGTGGCAGGCATAAAGCGACGCCATCGTGATTTATATGGTGACGGCATCAGGAAGTTGGCGATGGTGTCAGGACGTGGCCGACTTAAAGAGGATCTAGAATCATCTACGTGGCGACAGCGTCAGGATTACAAAGTGACGCCGTCGCATCGACATCTTTATAAATATAAATCTGTTTTTAGGGTTTTAGTGTGTAACTTTATGATAACTTTGTATAAATCTGGGGAGACGAACCCTAGTCGTTTTAGGATCTTTATAGGTCGTTTTAGGGCCTCAAAACCCTATTGTACTACCTTGAATCCATGTTTTAATCAAGTAAGGTATTTATCATTAATCATTCAATATGTCTATGTGTTGTTTGATTAATTTATCTTCTTGCTTTCTTTATAACATGCGAGGCTAAACCCTCCTTTGTATTTATCTATGATTGCATGAAACTTAGGTTGTAGATCCTTTTTTTTGGGTAAAAGGTTTCCTCGGTAAATGTATTACACCAAAAATCATTTAAGTACAAAAGGTGTAGGTGAAGTCCTACACTCCAGCCCATGTAACGACATGAGTTTGACAAAACCAAACTCATGAACAAGCTTTAGAAAGCTACTAACCAAAACACTAAATAAGAATGACACAACCATTCTTATTACTATCAAAGAAAAAAGAAAAAATAGTTTTCTTTACCAAAGCCATCGAGATGGTAACCAAAGCTCCTGAAAAGAAAAGTCTCATCAAGAGAAGCATATAATAATCATAGATCATTATTTCTTTCAGTAGCATCTTCCAAAAGCCTTTGTGGCTTACTTCCATAACCAACACGGCTAACTTCCCAGCAGGTCTTACGCGTACAAATGTGTGCAACAGCAGGTACATGCCACCTGTAACTATAACCAAACCCATGCATAGAAGAATAACCAACACACATGCAAAACTTCCAATTATGATTCCACAACGAGTCAACCAGCATCCTAGCCATCTTTATGCTTTACGATCTAAGAATAATGGCCACAGAGATCCAGCACTACCCAAAAACGAGACCATGGTTATATGAACACCCTAGAATATTAGGGTTTCGTCGAGCCATCCAAACAATCCTGTAGACATCCAAGTCGAAACAAGCTCAGTTACAAGCACCCCCCAGAATCATCAAATCCAAGAACACCTACAGTGATACAAGGAATCTTCACCAAAAGCCAAACCGAAACAGTAAAAAATAGGGTTTTATCCACGCACCAAACCAGCTACCCAAACCCTAAAACTTATGCATCCCAAAAACCTAAACTATCTTAAATGAATGATAACCAATCAAGTAATGATTAACCACAGTGATCGAACAAGCAAAATTAGTTTTAAGGTTTAAACAGTAACCACCATATGAAAATCTAAAAATCGATTTAATTTACCGAAACCATAATATACAATTCAGGGATCCTAAAAACTACGACATAATAGTAAAACTATTATAGACATAGTAAAAAAGATATATGAATCAAGAACATTAGGGTTTTAGGCTTTCATACACAATCAGATCCACCATCCACAACAAACGTGAATCCAACCAACGAGCACCATAACCAAAACGCACTCTCCCTAAAGAAAGAAGCATCGCGCAATCAAATTGAAACCCTAAAAAAGTTTCAAATAACCAAATTGGAATAAACCAATCACCCACAAAAACCAAGCGTGTTCAATCCTAAAAATAGGATGATACACGCATAGAATCAAGCCAGAAGATAGATAATGGTGTCGATAAACAAAGCAATTCCAGCCGTGACCCCATCAAAACCACAAGAGAAACTCAATTCGTGAATGCTTAATACCCTAAAACAATCAAAGAATGATATATCTAGGAGTAATGAACATCAAGAATCGAATTATTAGAATGAAAGGATAAGATTTTAATGGCGGCCGGAATTCTCCTTTTTCTCTCCCAAGGGGAGAGTGGTTGTAGATCCTTTTGATGTTGCTTCTTGTTGATGAATGTGCACGTTAGGCTTTAGAAAACCAACTTTTGTTTGTATCGATGTTGATATGTCTAGGGGAACGCGAGTAGTGTAGAAAGGATACCATCGGTAACAGTCTTCATACTACCTTACTTGTGTGTTGCCTTAACGGAATATTAAATAGATGGCGGGTTCGTGTAATCCGTTCATGACCTAGGAAATACTTATACATATTATCACAAGTGTGAAAAAGCAACGGATCTAGGAGAAGCATCCTGAGGAGTAGTGCATGATTAGGTAAATACATTTGCTTATCATAAAGTTATCACCAGTAGATTAGATATTAATTAGTTTAGTAATTAGTTAAACAAACCAACCTCTCAAACCATAGATTTACCTGCCTTCTTATAAATATAAAAACACAAAAATAATTTTCTCTCAACCGTTAGACCGTGATCAAGCCTTCCCAAACTATTTCCCTAGAGAACGATAACAACCCCCCGAGTCTTGCCTATACTACACTGCAATGACTAGGTACACTGCCTAGGGGATTGTAAAACTTCATGTGAAGTCTTCGCAACCCTCACATCAAGTTTTTGCCGCCGCTGCGTGGGGAATAGTTAGGTTTCGATCATAGTTTAACTTAGTTCTACTCACTTGAATCCTTTCAAGTAAGAATTTAATTCCGTATATTAGCCTTCTTGTAGTCTATCTTTTCTTTGTATTATCTTTTTTGTAAAACTGTCACCATGACACGTAGCACCGTTAAGAGGTTAACAAAACCCCTCGACGAACCCGATAGAGAATTCCAAAGGCTTAGGAGAGCCGCCTAGCATCTACAACAAAACGAATCTCTAGCTATAGCCGGAAGAAACCTCTTTGATGATGAAGCATCCTCCTCCAACAACACTGGAACCAAACCGACAACCCTCCCAAAACCTTACATGAACATTCTCACCCCAATTCCTCCGATTTCCAAAACCCAATCATCCTCCTAGCTGAACAGACAAGGAGAATCATCGTCTCACGCGACATCCTACTAATTCATGGAACATGTACATTCCAAGGATTAAGAAGTGATGACCCGCTTCGTCATATCAAACACTACTTAAGTATCGTTAATAACATACAAGCTGTCAGAGCGACAAGGGATACATCTAGACTGTGTTTCTTTTACTTCTCCTTAAAAGGAAAGCAACAACATGGTTTGATAAATTACCCTCTACCCAAATTACGACATGGGATCAGCTTGTATTGCGATTCCTTGATTATTTATTTCTAGCGGGACGTACCTCGTCCTTAAGAGATATGATCCTTTGATTTAGACAAGGGACTGACGAATCCATAAAAAGCGCCTGGATCCGTTTCCAGAACCTGATCAAATAAGTCCCCCATCATGGGATACAAAAATGGCTTCTGGTATAAATCTTTCACGATAACACATCTCTGGACCACCGTATGAAACTTGATCAATTCGCTTAATTCCGCTTCAACTCTTTCACCGAAGAGGAGGGGTGGAACCGAATTAAAGAATATGTCCAATACCAATACGATCTGTGGGATGACCTGTTACCATCCATGAACGTTTCTTCCATTTTGGAGGCAATGCAACCTACATTCAGGGGGCGTCTAAAAAGGGCATGTAACCAAATCTCCTACCTCGAAACACCTACTCGGGAGGTTGGGTTGAAAAAACCCTACCTAATTTGTGACTACTGCGGAGGATCCCACAAGGCCGATGAATGTAAGAAGAATAACCCAGCCAAGTAGGTATACTTGTCTAGAGGAGACATCTACGATGATCCTTCCCTTTTGAGGTTCTATCAGAACGACGATACCCCTACCATGGGGGAATAGCAAACGTAAAGGAAAAAGGGAGGATGGTCCCGAATGAGTTGTTAGAAGTAAGTTTGAAGACGAGCTCGCCAACTTTATGATCGAAAAGAATTCTTACACAAAGGGGATAGGAGAGATGCTTGACCAGCACCGTAAAGAAATGCATGAACAATTCTCCCAAATCCTCTCCACAATCAGGAAAAGAGAAACTCCTAAACCTGAAGACTAGATCAGGAGTTAGCACTCGAGACCTCCCTTTCCCGACCCCTTCAAAACCGACACCTGTCAACCACACTGAAGGAGCAACCGAAAAGGAAGGACCTGAGGGCGCAGAGCCAAGCATTATACATAATAAAGAGCCTACCCCCCGGCCATCTGTTTTTTACCAACCCTCTAAGTCATCAAGTCTGCCCTTTCCATCCAAAGTAAAGAAGCAGAAAAAGGATGATGAAGCTGAACGGCTTCTCTCAATCTTCCAATAAATTCATATTAATCTGCCGTTTCTAGAAGCTATGATCCACATGCCAAAGGGAGCCAAGGTCTTAAAGGATCTCCTTTCACATAAGGAAAAACTTGAAAAAGTGGCCTCCTCGGTAAAACTTAGTGAGGAATGTTCCGCTATCATCCAAAGGAATCTGCCCCCAAAAAGAAGGAGACCCAGGAAGCTTCACACTGCCATGTCTTATCGGACCTCTGGAAGTAAAGAACGCCTTGGCTGATATAAGGGCAAGTATCAATCTCATGCCACATGCTCTCTTCTAACGTTTAGGAATTTCTAAACTAAAACCAACTAGAATGAGTATTCAACTGGTTGATCGATCTATCAAATACCCTATTGGGGTCTGCAACAATCTATTGGTAAAAGTAAGTTCATGTTTCTAGTTGATTTCGTAGTTTTGGAAATGGACGAAGACGAGCTAGTCTCGATCATTTTGGGACGGCCCTTCCTTGCCACAGCAAGGGATGTAATTGACGTCCACAAAGGAAGGTTGAGTCTAAGAGTAGGGAGTGAAACCGTCACCTTCAACATTGGGAATATATGAAATCAAAACACTCCGAAGACGATTATCTGTATTACGTCGATCACATCGCTAAGCTTGTCCTAGAATAATAGGTTGACACGGTCGATCATGACGGAAAACGGACTAAAGTAGAAGAAGAGGAAGATTCTAGCGAAGTGCAAGCAGTTTCCTTCTACCCTAGGACAGAGCCAGTCGAGCCACTCGAGTGGAAGGCCCCGAAAAATTAGTTGAAGCCCTCAAGCACCGAACCACCTAAACTAGAGCTGAAGGAATTACCCAAACACCTTGAGTAAGCTTTCCTCCAGGAAAACAACTGACACCCAGTGGTCATCTCCTCCGCATTATCTACCATCGAGAAAGCCAGGCTCCTCGAGGTTCTAAAGAATCATAAAGGGGTAATCGCCTGGAGTATTGCGGACATAAAAAGGGATCGACTCATCCTTCTGTACTTACAAAATTCTCATGGAAGACGAGTTCAAACCAAGTGTCCAACCTCAAAGACGAGTAAACCCGAACATCAAGGAGGTAGTAAAGAAGGAAGTCATAAAGCTCCTTGACACATGATTAATCTACCCTATTTTCGACAGTCCTTGGGTGAGTCATGTCCAAGTTGTTTCGAAGAAGGGAGGAATGACCGTAGTGAAGAATGAGAAAAATGAGCTCATCCCACAACGGACGGTCACCGAATGGCGCGTATGTATCGACTATCATAAATTGAATAACGCAACTCGGAAAGACCACTTTCCACTTCCATTTATCAATCAGATGCTCAAACGCCTAGCAGGGCACGAATACTACTGCTTCCTAGACGGATTCTTAGGGTATTTCTAGATTCCTATTGCTCTGGAGGATCATGAGAACCACATTCACCTACCCTTATAGAACCTTCGCATACAAACGAATGCCTTTCGGATTATGAAATGCTCCGGCAACCTTTCAGCACTGTATGATAGCCATATTCCATGAACCTATCAAAGAAAGCATGGAGGTATTTATGGATGATTTCTCTGTCTTTGGTAATTCCTTCAACCACTGCCTAAAGAACCTTAAAAAGATGCTAAAAAGATGTGAGGAGATCAACCTTGTGTTAAACTGGGAAAAGTACCACTTCATGGTTAAGGAATGAATCGTCCTCGGCCATAAGGTCTCAGGTATAGAATTTGAGGTCGATAAAGAAAAAATCAAGGCAATCTTAAAATTACCATACCCCATGAACGTAAAAGCTATCTGAAGCTTTCTAGGACACGCTGGTTTCTACAGAAGATTCAGAAAAGATTTCTCACAATTCGCACTCCCAATGACCCAGCTCCTAATAAAAGGCACCCCGTTCAATTTC